>CM075019.1:21753860-21773227 GCA_037576675.1 Pangasius sanitwongsei | reverse complement strand
TTAAAAATTAATATTGTTTGCCAAATTTTTTACATATAAAATATTTTAAATGTTTTACTTTTTTTTATAAAAATTTTGGCCCCCCCCCCCCCCCCCGTTTTTGTTTTTTTCGGTGACATCCCTAAATTACTTCTAGTGCAGTCAGTTACCATCAGAAGTGTCATAATTAGGTGAATGGAGTCGACTTGTGTGCAATTAAAGTGTCATAAGATCTCAATATAAACACACCTGTTCACCTGGAAGAACCCAGAGTTCGTTCGAGCAAAATATTTGTTTGGGTTTCACAAATCTTCCTTTTCTAACAGAAATAGTCATGTAGTGTATGCTATGATATTAAAAGTAAAAAAATACTGAAATTATTTCAGTTACCAAAGTGATGTCAAAGTTTCTGATAGAAATATTCTCTAAAGATGTAGAAGTCCACACTTACTGGACTATATAATACTTCCATTTTTCCACAGTGAAAGCATGGGGGGTGCAAACTTTCGCACTTATAATCACAATTGAAAACCTTGCTGTCCACCCCAAAAAAGATTCAACTCACAGACAGAATGCAGCATGCAGCATCACTTTGCTGGAATGTCGGTATAGGATTTAATAGTTTATCCAGATATGTAAAAAAAATAAATAAATAAAATAAAAAACGTACAAACGTATAAAATTCTCGTAATGATGTCATCAGAGGTCTTTGTCTGATTTCAGAATTTGAGAAACTGCCTAAAAACACGACTCGTATGAGGTGACAGACAGGACAGGACAGAATCAGGACAGAATCTGAGGTTGAATAATCACTGATCATTGTTTTAAATAGATTTCAATTAAATTAATATTATAAACTAGTTAGTGATTGGAAGGTTGTGAGGTCAAATCCCACTGGGTGTATGTGAGGTATGTCAGGTTCATAACCTCACTTAAGCCCTATTCGGACTGGATTAGTTTAACAGGTGGAAAATTACTGGAGTATCACTGGGATTTTAGTCTCGTCCAAATCCGTCATGTTTTATGGAAAAATTACGCCATGTTTTCCTTCTATAAAATGAGCAGTAGAAATAACTCTGGGTTTATAAATATTTATATATCCTGTCTGAATTTGTAAACATGCTGGTAAAGATTGCATGAGATTGTGGAGGAAAAGAGGTTTTGCGCATTTTGTTCAGTATACAGACGCTCCAGGAAGCGCTTGCTCTTGTCAATTGGCAGAAAAATGCAAAAATAATTAAACGCAGAGCAATAAAATACAGGCAGCGTTTAAAAGGACGTGTCATAGACGTGACGCTTCGGGTTTTTTTTTTAGCTATGTTACTAACAAAGATATCATTAACGTCCAAGTTATGGTCATGTGACCTATTAATGAAGACCACACCTACACCTACAACAAGCTCAAACAATCAAAGGTCAAAACAATCAGAAGGTGTATGTAGTACGCTTGGAATTTTTAGTGTGACGATCAATGCGTACATCGTGAAGACACGCCCATCACGTGAATCTTATCCCCTGCGAATCGATCAGAATTACTACAGACGTCTGTACAGACATATGTTCAGAAAACTAATCCCATCCAAACAGTACTGTAGTCATAGGCACGCCAGAGCGTTTCAGTTACCATCTGAAACCGTTAAACTTAAATTACTGGAACAGAATGAAGCAGATTTCATTTAAAAAAAAAAAAAGTCATACGTTATCGCTGATGTCAGACAAAATTGATCAAATTTAACAAATCTTTCCACAGTGGGCTCCAAGACACGTGATGTACGACCGAGTAAGTTAGTTCAGAGTGACGTGTTTCTCTCTCACACGTACACACTCTCTGAGCTCGCTGATCACATGATCCCCATGTTGAATGCGTGCCAAAAACCACAAACATCAATAGCATGACTCACAAACACAGCAGAGTACAGTGAACGTACGTCTCCGTGTGAACGTGTGCTCTTCACGTGACGTGTTTACGTGGCCATTGACGATGCAACCTCATCGTATTACATTAACTCTTCAGACCTGATCGTATACAGTTCAGAGTAAAGGTGAGTTTTAAAAAGTTAAGATTTGGAGAAAATTAAAAAAAAAAAAAAAACAATTCCAAGATCCATGAAAAAAAAAAAAACAACAACCCTCTACTATATCTGTTTATCTGATACCACAGTGCTGTTAATTTGTTTCATGGAAATAACACAACACTAAATGTAACTAAATGGATGAAAGTATTACAAGTTCTTTAATATATGAAAAATTGTAATCATTGACAAAGTGCTGTGGTAAAAGAGGAATAAAACAGGATCACCTTTGTGGCATTACACAGACTTCGTCATTGTTTTCCTATAACGGTACTATCTGACCGTTTGTGTTACTTGTGACGATGAATGAACATCTGTGAAACCAAATACACCAGAAATCCTGATGTTATAAATTACATTTCTGTGTCTTTTTTTGGTTTTGTGCTAAAGGTGTGCAAACTTTTACACTTAATTACAGGAAGAAAAACACAAAATGTTTGAAAAGGGCTAAAAATAAACAAAGTGAGAAGCTGCTGGTGTGTAAACGAGAAATGGAGGTCAATAATACTGGGGTTAATGACCTTGGTGGTGCTGGGAGTATTTTATAGCACGCTTTCGGGTAAATATTTAGACTATGTTTGTGTGTATCGGTTATCTAAAACTCAGAACTCAAACCTAACCTGCATTAAACCACTCAAAAACTCTCCTCTCATTGGTCACTGCACTAAACTAATAAAATTTTATTAGTTTTAATTGACACTCAGAGAGCAGTGTGTGTGTGTGTGTGTTTGTGTGTGTGTGTGTGTTTTTACTTACAGTTACAGGACCCGGAGTGTTTGACCTCGAGGACGAGGCCTTGCGAGCAGGCGGCCCGATGCATCTCACACTCACTGCGGTACGTGGCGTTGTCGCTGGCGCACACGCTGTCCCCGGGATGACTCTCGGGACATTCGCTCTCGCACACGGAGCATCGTCCTCGGCGCGTCCTCATATCCCACAGACACTTCTTTCCGCTTGGACAGCGGATGTCATCGCACGACTGGGCATCTGAGGACATGTATAAATGAGACACGCTGAAGTGATCACTCTACACAAAATGGAGTCATGTGTTGTTACTGCGTCACGGCTAGCTAATAAACACCACATTTTCAGATGAGGATTATATAAGTGCAGCGCGCAGCTTTAAGAACTCGGAGTAACCCTGATTGAGGATCAGTCCCATCCTGATGAATGTCATTACATGGACTGATCCCCAATCAGCAAACTTCCTGATCCTAATCCTGATCCCTAATCCCGTTTTCCGCAAGTCTTACCTATGCACTTGCCCTCATAGGCGACCCCGATGGACCTTCCCAGAATGCACGTGGCTCGTCGGAGATGGCAGGCGCTGGCGTAAACGATGCCGTCGTTCCCACACAGGTACTGCTCGGGCGAGGTCACTTCAGGACACACGCGCTCACAGGTCACACAGTAGGCGTTGTTGTTCTGGTCCACCACGCAAGACGAGCTTCCCGGGCAGTGCACCTCGTTACACGTCTCTGTGAGGAAAAGTAGTGGGATGATATTGCGGTAAATGAGAACACGGTGTGCTTTTTTAGTAGCATCGTAAGCAGATTGACAACACTGACCCTTTCCTGTGTTTGTTACACTTTAAGGATTTGTTTGTTACGGGATGCGTCGATACAAATTCATCGTAAGAGCACAATGCTGAAATCAGTAACCTACTTCGTAATTACGCAATCACGTGTGTTGCAGAACATTTTTATTTATTTAACTCTGTTTATGTTTCCACTTGTGCGTGTTCATGCACTTAGCCTGCTAGGCTTGTTCTTTAAAACATTAGCAAGTTTATTTTAAATGAAATGCTTCAGCTAGCTACATCAGTTAGCTTTGATTGAGCAGGACTGCAGTGGAGAAGATGGGGTTATATTTCAGTTCACTTTTGTACAACTGTAAGTAAAGTATGCTTTTGTTCTCGCTGTGTCTGATTTCCTCATTGACCAATAGCAGCTGATCGTCAAGAACAGCATATTATTATTTAAGAACTGTTATTTTGCACTGACCTAGCGTCATCTGTAGACGTTTTATCTCGTCTAGCCGGCGTTTGCAGCTAGCATTCATATTACAGTTAATGGTGTGGTCAGTGATCTTCCCAGAAATGAGGCGAGGCTGTTTTAAAACCAAAGTCCAAACGAGTAAAGTCACTCCCTTTAGTGTTCAGTCCATTCAACTGCATCATGTTCAAGCCACGCCCCCAAAGCTGCACGCAGTATACCTATGCTGAGTGCTTTCTGAATATAAAAAGTATATAGATGCCTCTTTGTTCTGATTGGTTAGAAGTTGGTGGTCCACGTGCTGTCTTGTTTCTCCTGTTTACAGCCTGTGGAGTCACAGAGAGAGTTTCTCCTCTGGTCTTTCACTTCTCTCAGGTGTTCTCAGGTGTCTCTCAGGTGTTTTGTTTAATCAGAGGACAAAGTATTACCAAATATTACACACAGTGTTCTGATTTTAAAATTGCTGATGCCACCTTTAAGATGTTTAGTTCTGGTTTTTGTACTAGTTCATGTTAGATAGATAGAATAGATAGAAGCTTTATTGTCATTGAACAGCAGTACAATGAAATTGAAGCGCTACATCTGATCAGTGCATAGAGACTAAACCAAGCACACCAATAAAACAATAAATAATATTAATAATAATAATTTAAAAATAGTCACATTGTATGTTAAAAATTGTGTATTGCACATTTAAATGTTAACTCATTGGTTTATTGTAAATAAAATGTAGTGAGGTTGAAAATGAGGCACTGCTGTTGGATTTCATGTATCATCAAAATGCCATTAACTATAATAATGGGATATTTTAAGGCTATTCTTAACCAGTCCTTTTGAGGTGTGTGAAGTAGTTTGTGAAGTAGTTGTGTAGTGCTACTTAAATAGTTTCCAATCCTAAAGTTTGAGACTAAACCCAGCCTGGGTTTGGAACAGATCCTAAATTCTTCATCAAACCTGGATTAGGGCTAACCTTAGATTACATTTTTCAAAGTCCATTAATAGCGTTAATCCATCTTGATCGGAGTCAGAAAAACAGAACCTATCAGGGAAACGGGTTAAATCTAGTGCTGAGCAGTGACTTAGGCAGTAAACATGATCCGAAGGTTTAGAGTTCAAATCCCACAACTTTACTGGCCACAGAGTTTAATTTATTTTGTTACGTAGTGTTCACAATCACAGGCGTTTGTACTCACTCTTGCACTTCCCCTGGTATTGGGCCACCAGGTTGGGGTATCTCCTGCACTTGGCTCTCCGGAGTGCGCACTCGTTGCGGTACGTGGTCCCGTCCGAGCCGCACACCGGGCCCTTGAAGGTGTTATTGGAGCAGTCCGGAGCGCACACACAGCGCGGTTTGTTTCTCCGGTTCAACTTGCATTTCTTCCCAGGACCACAGTCCACGTTATCACACGTCTCTGTACAGGTGGCAGATCAACCAATCAGTTAGTCAAGCAGTCAGTCCACCTCTGTAATACTGCTGTATGGTTAAGTACAAAAGTTTGCGCACCCTTGAGACAGAATTTAATTTGTAATGAGACTGATGTGTTAGGGTTCTCATGGTGAATTTTTTTTCACAGGTAACAAAAACAAGTTAAAGTCACACATCTTAAGGTATTAAATGTAAAAAAAAAAAAGAGAGAGAGAGAGATCTCATTTCAGACTATAGACGTTATATACTGCCTTTTTCAGATCTTTAACTTCTTTCTTCTTTGTTTTCATTTCTTTTTTTATTTTTGTATTTGTTTTTGCCTCATGTATTGGATTGTGGACGTGTCTTGTTCCAGAAGATGCCCACATTTCCACATTTCACTCCACATTCACATTCCACATTCTCTCCTCTTTTCTGTATATAAATTGCAAATAATACATACTCTTTAAACCCATAAACCATAAGAGATGCAAACTTTTGAACTCAAATGCTCCTCTACATCCATTTGCAATCTACATCAAGGCTCATCTTTGTTTCTTTTTCTTTTTTTTTTTGGCAAAAGGAAGGAAATCTGTGCTGGGTGCGAGGCGTACCTTTACACGGTATGCAGTTTGGGGCGCCTCCGTGCATGAGCAGCCACCGGAACAACGTGTTGCTGGGAACGTCCTCCTCGGTCCACGCCATGCCGGGCCTCTCGCTCCTGCAGCAGTCCTCCCGGCTCATTTCAGACAGGTAGAGCATCTGACAGCGGCCGTTCTTCCCCTGCTCATACCAGCAGTTCCCAGCTGGAGAGAAAAATCATGAGGAGAAATTGTTTCTCAGTCGGGGCTTTACACATGATGATGAGCTGAATTTATCCGATTAGGGAGAACACGCACAGCACCGAGCCGAACAAGGACTTAAATCAGGTTCTTCTTATCAGACTTAGGTGAGGTGGATGAGTTTGTCCAATTCCTGGCTCTTTAATCTCACAGTTTAAGAAGTAAAGGTACCAAACTGTATTTTTTTTCTTGTTGATGGTATAGTACCATCAAGAGTACTTTTTTTTTTACCTGAGAAGACGCACCTGATGTACCTTTAATTGTCTTTTTAAAAATGTAAAGCTTGAAAAGGTACATCAGTGGTCATTTAGTTCCAGTTATGTACCTACACCAAGAAAAAGTACCATTTAGTACTTTAATCTATATTGCAATTCTATATTAAGATTCATTTTTATTTCTTTTTTTGGCAAACCTTATATAGAAGAGGAAGAAAATCTCTGCTGCATCAGTGCTGGACCTTTACACGGTGTGCGGTTTAGTATAAAACATGTGCCCTGTATAGCACCACCCCAACAACTAGAAAAAGTACACTGTGCTACCTTTATTTCTGATGCAATGGACTACACATTTAAGATTTGAGACAAAGGAGGATGGAAATAGAGGCACTAAATCAGGAAAAGCAGTAATTTACAAATAAAGGACTAAATTTTCTTCTTCAATTTGCATTCTTGGATATAAAGGTACCAAACTGTACTTTCCATTGTTGATAGCATGGTACCATCAAGGGTACATCTTTTGTACCTTTAATGCACCTTTAAAATTAATTTAAGGCACATAGTCAGACCTTAAGGACCACTGATGTACCTTTAAACTTTAAAAAAAAAAAAAAAAAAAAAAAAAACTAATTAAAGGTGCACAACATGTATCTTCACAGGTAGAAAGAGTACCCTGATGATACGACACCATCGACAGGGAAAAGTGCACTTTGGTACCTTTATTTCTAATGGATTGTGCAGATGAGATTTGAGTCAAACTAAGAAAAGGGTAGAAATGGAGGCAGTAAAGCAGGAAAAGCAATAATTTAGCACTAAAAAGCACTAAAATGTGTTCCAACAACAAGCCTGGATTTACACATATTGTGCATTTCCTTGTTGCTCAGTCAGTACCCTTATCTTCTGTACCTGGAAAAGTGGATATAGTACCTTTAAAAAAGAGTTAAAGCTCATAATTGGACCATCATTACCTTTTAGGGTAAAGTTTTAAAGGTACTTTAAAGGAATAGTACCGTTTGGTTCCCCTTGTTTCCTGAGAGATGTCCCAGACCAGGCATCAGTTTTGTTACAAAGCTGCTTATGACACTTGACACAGTGTGTTAAAAGCCCATGCATGAACTACTAACATGCAGTTTCCCGAAAATAAACTTATTACAGTTTAAACACCTTAAAAATACAGCAAATACGCACGTGCAATCCGGTCCATACTTAAAACTACAGACACACTGTAGCTGTGTGTAAATGGCAGATATTGTTATCACACCATCACTGATGTCCTTATATACAGAAAAAAAAACCTTGGATCAAAGTGAAAAAAGAGGAAAAAACAAACAAACAAACAAAACCCTCCACAAGTTTTGCGCATTTTTTGCTTTTCTTTTTTTTTCAGTGCGACGGCAGACAAAACACTGCAGGTTTAAAGGGTCTCTACATTCACTTTCCCTGGTAAAGGTACCGAAAAAGGGTTTGCACCTTGAAAGATTCTCCTTTAATTTCAGAAAGTTATGAAGCGTTAATAAATTCATAAAAAAGCGCATAACGCGTTATTACCGTAAACTTGCTGCTCGTCAATGAAGTGCGCGAGCCAGAGGAGAAGCAGCGACGGAACGCGGAGCATCCTGATCCCAAAACTAATCCTGATCCTGATGCTGATAATCCCGGTGTGCTCTTCCTCACACTGATCCCAGCCCGGCTCTGTCATCCAGCTCACATCCACTCCCGCTTTTTAAATCTATAAGAGCGGCTGTGCTCCAGGGTTGCCAGATTGGAGCGACTCTCAAGTCAGCAAAGTCAAACAAACAAACAAACAAAAAAAATCTCCAACATAAACCATAAATCTTTACATTTAAAGGTGTTCACTTCTCATTATGGCTGGGTAAAAAAATGGCTTGCCTTTATTTTGCAATTTATTACAAATAATAGAATTCCAAGATGATTAAATGTGTTGATCCGGAGTCTATCCCGGGAATGATCATTGATCCGGAGTCTATGCCAGGAACACTTGAATGGGATTCCGGTCCATCTCATTTGCACATCCAGGCAATTTTATCCTAGTGGCTTGTTTTTGGAAGGTGGGAGGAAACCAGAGAACCCGGAGGAAACCCAGAGGAGCACTGAGAGAACATGTGAAACTCCGCACAGACAGTAACTCGAGCTGACTCAAGTCTGAGTAACTCTGAGCCACCCAAAAGCATATAAGACAACAATTCACAAACAATAAGCCAAAGAAATGTTCTGAAAATAGATTTTGTGATGTTCCTGAGGATAAGAAAGAGGTTGAAGACAGTTGTAGAAAGTCTAGAACCCTTAAAGGTTCTCTACAGAACTGTATGACAGAGTGTTTCCCTGTCAGAAAGAGCTCCAAGTAGAAACATTCCTGAAAGTACCTTTAAATATCCAAAGAACCCTTGAAGAACCCTTTTGGCTGAGTGTGGAGCTGCAAGTGATTAGTGAGGAAGGAGTCTCCAGTGTCTGCGTGCCATAACAGTAAGAGGTAAAGCCGCAACTTGAAGTCTTCCGACATCTTTGGGACAGAGGAGTTTACACTTTGCGGTTTCTCGGCAACATGACAAGCTGCGGTTTTTGGTATTATTAACTTTGAGAGAGAAAAAAGAGCAGCTGGTGAGGGAACGACTGTTTATAGCTGCTGTAACGTAAATGAGAACTTGTTTTGTGGACAAGCCACAGCATCACACGTGTCACATCATACGTCTTAATACTCAGATAATCGGATAAGAAGTACGATGTGCCATTATTAATGAATTAAAACTGATCAGTGGAACCAGCTTTTGAACCTTCTGATCAAATCCTTAATCACCGACGCGGTTGTTAATCACACTGACGACAAATGTAATAATATCTACGGGACCTGGTGACATTTTAAAGTACTAAAGTACTATTTTAAAATACTAAAGTACTCTGTCACAGACTAAATTACGCTTTTAAATGAACAAAACCTCGACATTTAGAAACAACTCAATAGAGAGGTTATCCTCCCAATATGGCAACCCTGTGAATCTCTTTTTAGTGGGCGGGGTTTAGAAAGTTGCGGTGGGCGGAGTCAGTGTTGGGAAACACCGCTCACTGACCGAAAACATTTTATCAGGTGACATTTATAAAGCTAGAAACTTTTCTCACTCCGAACTGTTGCACAAGGAACCACTTTAGATCAATAATAATAATAATAATAATAATAATAATAATAATAATAATGGGGTTATTATTAACGTTGTTTTATTTATCAGGCATTTTAAAAAAGTTATTTTAGTAACATAGTAAAAATAATTTTAAAATAAAAAAAATCACAAAATAAAATTACTACTGCTACTACTACTACTACTACTACTAATAATAATAATAACAACATACCTAAAGGAGTGTGAAAGGAAGTGTTTAATATTTAGTCCACTTAGGAGTGAGTAAATATTTGGGATTGAACCCAAAGTGAAAAGTGAAAAGTGCGCTTCTGAATGATGGGAATAAAATCAGAGACTCTGTCTCCCTCTAGCGGCCAAACAAGAGCAGTGTGTTAATAAAATATTACATAATGCGTTACATAATACAGCAAAACAAGCAAGCACTTAGTTCACCACAAATCAGTTCTCAGTGCGAAAAAGACAGAGAGTTTTCATCCCCCATGATGAAAACTCAAACGTGTCTTTGGTTTACAAATTTATTACAAATGCTAGAATCCCAAAACGATGAAATGCGAGTCAGGAAGAGCTTTCTGTGAGCTTTATCCTGACACTTTGTCTCCCTCTAGCGGCCAACAAGCGCAGCGTGTTATTTCACAGGGAGGAAACCTGACCTGCATGGACCACATCTCAGTGCCAACTGATGAACAACAACATTATCACCAGCTGAAAGTCCAAATTCACACAAATACCTGATGATATGATTTATTTAAACCACGTGATGTGACTTATTTATCCCTTATTTTCAATCTTATGCCCTATTGGCCCACATCATACCTTCAGAATTTATTTTAAAAAAATAGTTATGCTTATTAAAAATATCATTTATTTATTTATTTATTTACTTACTTATTTATTGCAGGTATGTGTGTGTATACAGTACTGTGCAAAAGTCTTAGGCACCCTATTTTTATTATTTTTTTAAATAAATGTTGTTATAGATTTGTATTTTATGACTTCTACATTATCAAGTAGTTTTCCAGCACAAAATGAAACGTTACAGAAAAATGTTTGTATGTCAGTAAAGAAAGCAGCAGATTCCATAAGAGACACTTTTCAGATAAAAACAGAATGAAAGCTGCTGGGTTTCGCTGCAGAAATAAGAAGCGAGTCGACAGTCAAAGTTAATTAATAAAATAGCCTATATTTGCTAAAGTAAATTTTTGAGCTGAACAGATCATACTGGTTAAAAATGTATTCATTGTTTGCTCTTTGAGTTTGTTTGTTTGTTTTACAATGATAGAGTTTTTGTTGTTGTTGTTGTTGTTTTTATGTTTTTATGATCAGACTTTTAAAAAAAAATGCTTCATTACATCTTGGTAAAATGTGAGAGCAGCTGTGGAAAATCAGTCTAAAAATTAAATATATTATACATTTCTCAGACGGTATCTAATTTAAAAAATCGTGTCCAACAATAAAATATAAATTCGGAGTACTTTAAAAGTAAAAGCGTACAACATAGCAACGGGGATTTTTTACTTCCGGGTTCATCGCGACGTAGTTACGTTGCTAGGCGCAGTGTTGCCAGGTGTGCGGTTTTTCCCCTCGACATTTGTATATTTTTAAAACGTGCTTGAAGTGATTAAATGTTGTGAATATAGCAATTAATTAAATGTATATTAAAAATCCATGTTGAATCATTTATGTATGCCCTAATCTTATATTTAGTTGATACATATATCATCAGACACAAATAGTACCACGAAAATCCCCTTAAACTCACCGTTTTAAGCATGAACTACAAAAATAGTTAGTGATTTTAGTTTTGTTGCTCTAATAGGTTTGAAATTATATAATTTCTGGATGCATTTGGGCTGCATTTGGTTAAATGGAAACTGTAGTTGGGGTAAGAAAGTGATTTTTCTTGGAAGCATATCTGGCAACCCTGAGAAAACCAAAAAAAAAAAAAAAACCAAAAACAAAAAAACAACCAACTCCTAATAGCAGGTGCGCGCGCCTCCAAAAACAACCTCCATTCATGAATACCGAGGTAATAACAATAAAACTAATATCATAAATAAGTGTAGAAACAGTCTTTCTGATTGTGTTTGTTATTTCCACAGCTGTCACTGGCTGGCTTTAAAACCAAAGGCCATTTAGCATTGTTAGCATCCTGCTAATTCTCCTGTTTGCTGTGTATTAAAAGGTGACCGTGTTGTATTTTGCTAAAAGTGCCGAATTAACGGGAGTGAAATCGGAGATCCTCAGAGTGAACTCAGAGCTCACGAGCCTGCAGCTGTGGCAGCAGCTGGAGCACAAACACCCAAAGTAAGTAAATTCAGTATAAAACTCATAAATAAAAATATAAATCTACTCCAAACGCTCTGACACCTTTAAGCACGTGGTTTCTCTCATGCAGCGTTCACTGGCGCATCGGAATTACCGTAAATACCCGTTTCGAGCTCTGAAATGACTCAAGAGTCGTAAACAGCAGAACAGCAATCTAACACTTTTACACATTGTTTAAAAAATTATATTCTGACAATAAGGAAGCAAAACTGCATTGTAATTAAATGCACAAAATGCATTTTGTGAATCTGAAATATTTATTCCTTATAATAAAATGTATCTTTTTATTTGAGGAAAAAAATAATAATAATGCCCAGACAATTTAAAAGTTTTATATATATATATATATATATATATATATATATATATATATATATATATATATATAAAAAAGCATAAAAAATTGAAAATGAAAACTTTTAGTAGTATTAATAATCCATCCATTCTATGGAAACTGTAATGTTGAAAGAAATATATATATAATTTTTTTTTTTTGTGGTGTGCAATATTTACTGTGAGTTTTATGTCATTAAAGTAAAACTGTGGCTTAAACTACTGTAGCTGCTTTCTAATAATTAATAATTTCTAATAATCCTGTTTTTCATCCCTTTTTTAAAATATAGTATGTGTGTACAGCGACAGAGTGTTAGAAATGTGTTATTATTATTATTATTATTATTATTATTATTATTATTGTAAGTACTTTACTGAATAAAACAGTAAAATTATATCTAGTATAAATAGTATAAGTATAATTCTGTGCTGTGATGGTTGGTAGAACACTAAATATAAAATAATTTAAATATAGTATTATTATGACATCATCATCTTAAAGAATCTCTTTTTACTGGTTAATTTCAGCTTTAACGCATGTCTGTGTTTTAAGTGTTTCAATGCTGTGTTTGTGTGTTTATGGTGTGATATTAACGTGAACGTTTCCCCCGCAGGCTCTCGGCCGTACGTGAGCAGGTGGTTTTGGCCGTGAGGAGAGAGTACGTGGCTGTGGGCGAGCAGGTTGTGCGTCTGCAGCACGGAGACGAGGTGGCCGTGATCCCGCCGCTCAGCGGAGGCTAAACACACATCACAGGTTCCCCCACATACACACACTCTCTCTTACTTCATTAAGCTTTATGTAGCTTCTCTCTCTCTCTCTCTCTCTCTCTCTCTGTCTCTCTCTGTCTCTCTGTCTCTCTCTCTGTCTGTCTCTCTGTCTCTCTCTCTCTCTCTGTCTCTCTCTCTGTCTCTCTCTCTGTCTCTCTGTCTCTCTCTCTGTCTCTCTGTCTCTCTCTCTCTTTCTGTCTCTCTCTGTCTCTGTCTCTCTCTCTCTCTGTCTCTGTCTCTCTCTCTCTGTCTCTGTCTCTCTTTCTGTCTCTCTCTGTCTCTCTCTCTCTCTCTGTCTCTCTTTCTGTGTCTCTCTGTCTCTCTCTGTCTCTCTCTCTCTCTCTCTGTCTCTCTCTGTCTCTCTGTCTCTCTCTCTATCTCTCCCTCTCTCTCTCGCTCTCTCACTGCTGCTCCAGCGTAAACACAGGCATGGACTTGGGGAAGGACTTGAGAATGTGATGTCGCTCCACAGGGATTTGTGGGAAATCCGTCATTTTGTTTTCTCGACGTTTACTTTACAAATCCAGGGTCGTTGGTGTAATTAAAATAACTAAATTGAATTCCTATAACTTCCTATAAATTCTCCCGCGGGTTGTTTAGGGGACTACAGAACGATCAGAGTTTATTTCCTGTGATACTGAGGTCGCAGTTCAGCAGCGTGTGTTTCAAGTCATTTTCAATTTCACACGAGAAATTTAAGTGATCCGAAATTTTTAATTGGCTGAAAGAAAAAACATCGAGGGGACACACGAAATAAGAACGAATAGAGTAAGAGGAGATCAGTAGTTCACAGGAAGCAACGTTATTAAATCAGTTTTTTCCCCCTAAATGTTACACTTTTCTCTTAATGTTGCATGGAGAAGTGGTTTAAAGAAATTAAATAATAATCAATAATATAAGAAAATTCTGTTAAATAAATAAATAAATAAATCTAAAAATAAAAGGAATGTGATATTGTATTGTAATAATAATAACAACAATAATATCAAATAAATAGTAAGGATAAAGATAATATACTTGCACCCTAATATACTTTTATTAACTAGTAAATTTAGTAGCATTGCCACTAAGTAAAGCTACACAGAAAAGGAAGAAAAAAAAATCCGATTTAATGAAAAGAATTATTAAATGCAAGAAAAGAGGAAATGAGAAGAGATAAAGAATCTCTTTAAAAGCGATAAAGGTGCCGTGAGCTCTCAGGTTTGTACTTTTCTGACACTGGCACAAGGCTCCGGTTTTGGTAATATTCATAACAAATTTATTTAGAAATCATTTGCGGAAGTATTTACATTTATTTAAGAAATGTGTTCTTCATGAAAATCCAGTCGGTTGGGAAAAACGATGGCGACGTCTGTCCTACGTTTCGTTTTGAATCGTATGTCAAGTTTAAATCACTTATTTATTTCAGTTACACACTGACTTAATGATCATTTGGGGAAAGATAGGATTTCAGAACAAATCCATAAATTAAGAATAATAGCTATTCAATGAAGACAAAAGTATTGGCGCCCTATAGGAGGAGGAGGAGGAGTTAGTGTGTGTCTGTGGTAGCTGACGCTCTGCAGTGGCCGAGCTGCTTTACTGGAAGATTTAGCGCTTGCCGCACTTAGGATGTGTTCTTTCACCGTTTAGTCGTCATTTAGTTGTTTTCAGCTCTCTTTGTCTTTTAAGGAATTTTGTGGGCGTGGCTAAATGTAAATCAGCTGTGACCAGGCTTATAGATTCCAACAATCGAGATGAAGTTGGAAGGTTAAGACGAAGTTAAATGTCTGTCGGTTTAAGTCCTGACTTAAGTTCTGCAGCCTTTCCGACCTTGTTAACAGGTTCATTAATAAAAATATGGACTAAATACTGATGCTAGAGTGACTAGTAGCTACAGTTGACTCATAACCAGCTTTTTCCGCCGTAATGACGTAATGTGTACACGACACACTTTATGTATGTCTGGCCACGCCCCCTCTTTTCTCCCTTCAGAGCACGAATCTCACAAGCTGTGATGTGAATGTGCTTGGTAATTTACAGCTGATTGGAGTTAATCACATGAGCATGAAGAAATGAGTCAGTGAAGGTAATTTTTAGCTCAGTGTTAATTGCACAATGTGTTTGTGTATGTGTGTGTGTGTGTGTGTGTGAAGCAGCAGTGATGGAGGATGGACAGGGTCTGGACCTGATTAAACTCACCACAGACAAACTCTCCACTGATGCTGTGTCAGAATCAGTGACATGTTCCTCCTGTGGAGCCATTTCATTATTCATCGGTAGGATAACAAACTTCCTGAATATACTGATTTTTTTAAATGTATTTTTTCTATGTGAGCTAGTGATGTGTCGTTTGATAATGAGTCGGCTCTTTGAATCGACTCTTTTAGATGAATGTTGACTCACACATATGAGCCGTTTGTTTTTTTTTTTCCTTTTGCCATATAATTTAATCCATACACTTCCACAGAAATCTCTTTGCGACATCTGAGCTGCTTTCTTTAGTGAATAATGAGACGTGTTAGAGTGTGCGTGATTCAGTGTGACACAGAATCCGCTGCATGTTTAATAAAACGCAGTGTAAAGTAATGATGATTTTGTTTATTACAAAGTAAAGATTTCATCAAACAATTTCAGGCATAAGTAGAACAATTGCAGGTTAAAGTATCGCACAGTTTTCCTGGTTTAGCAAAAAAAAAAAAAAACGGCACTGAGCTGTTTGGGAGTCGACTCTTATTGGTGAGTCGAGTCAAATGATCTGACTCACTGAAAAGATTCGGAATTCCTGTTGATACTGTAAGAGTTTTTGTGTTTAAACAATCCAACAAGCTCCAATAATTGTATTTGAGTATTTTGTCTCCATCATCCAACTTGTCTTTTAATATATAGTCGACTCTTTGAGTCAGCATTCTCACAGAAGAGTCGACTCGTTTGCAAATGACTCACCTGAGCCTATTTTTTTTTCCTTTTTTTAATGTAAGGCAATGCCATAACTCTTGCAGTGCAATTTTATCTTTCATTAAAACCTTTTTTCAACATCTGAGCTGTTCAAAAAGCATGAGTGATGACACGCGTGCTTGGCTCAGAGATGTTTAAATGATTCAGCATGACGCAGAGTAAAGTTATTTTGTTTATTAAAACGTGCAGTAAGATTTCATGAAGGAATTTCAGCCAAAACATCAAGCTGTGATTTGTTCTTCAACAGCTTTGTCCAGTTAGGGAAAAGAAAGGCAATGAGTTGTTTGCGTAACTGAAAGAGTCGACTCTTGTTGGTGAGCCGAATCAAGTGATCTGACTCACTGAGCAGAGCTGTCACTAGCGTGAGAATTTGTCGCATTTGTTTTTAATTTATAAATGTGTGTTTCAGGAACCACCAGAGATCATTTCGAGGGAAAGAAGGTCGTCCGGCTGGAATATGAAGCGTACGTGCCCATGGCGGAGTCAGAGATGAGGAAAATATGTGCTGACGTGAGGAGAAGATGGCCGACAGTCCGACACATCTGCATCCATCACAGACTCGGGTGAGCGGCTGCAGCCGAAAATGCGTCAGGTGTAAGGCGGGTTTGGTGTATGACGTCAGAGAAGCGTAAAATTAAGCGTAAAATTAAGTGTAAAATTAAGCGTAAACCGCACCTCATCCATATCACTTCTAATGCACAGTCTCCGCCTTCGTACTTTAGGCCACGCCCCCTACCTGAGTTTGATCCTGAAGTTGTTTCTTTTGTCCGTGTTTATTGATAACAGAGAGTCATACAGAGTCAGAAACCGCATCGGTACGTCTGTTTGAGAAACTCCTGACATGGTTTAAGGTGACAAGAATGTGTTATTTAGACATTAAGCGAAATTGGTGGCTTTAGGCTTCCATTACCTGTTAGCGACATGAACGATTTCAGCTCCAGTGCAAAACTAAAGTATTTAATTTAATAATGTAAGGAGTAAAACACTGTGTCGTGCTGTTCTAGGAAAATAATCAACAACAAGGTGGTGTGATGACGCAGTGTTACTGTTACCTCCGATTATTTTCCTAGAACAGCGGATCCCCAAGTGTTTTACTCCTTTTATACCACAGCAATTTGTCAACGATTTGGATTTTTTTAAAATTTATTATCAAATGACACAACATACTTTTTATCCCCTTGCAGAAAACATTACCATATCAATGAGTTTTAAAATCTGTTTATGTGGAGCTTAATGTGTCCTCCGTACAAATCCCTGTAAATGAGCTGTTACTATGGAAACGATACCAAGCTGCAATATAAAAAATGCACTGTTGTCAGTGATGTTGTTATAGAAACTTAATCAACACGTGATGACCAAAAGTACTAATACTTTCATATCAGAATTGTAATCTCTGTTATTTGTCTCCAGTTTAATTAATCCTTTGATTTTTTTTTTTAGTATTTTATTTTTTAAAATAAGAAACTTTCATGTGAATCTATGGATTTCTCTTTATTGGTTGTAGTTACTAAAATACCTACATTTTAGCTTTGATTTCTTGAAATCGGCAATTTTACGGCACACTGTTGATAATATAGGAGTGCAAAGAGTGTAAAGAGCTCAGCTTATATACATTTTGCTTTACATTGCATTTTTTTTCCCCTCCACAAATGCAAATTTCTGTCAAATCTGTTTCTGAAATCAGGACATTGATTGTGTTTGACCTGTGTGTGTGTGTGTGTGTGTGTGTGTAGCGTGGTTCCTGTTACTGAGGCCAGTGTGGTTATCGGAGTCTCGTCACCTCACCGCAGTGACTCTCTGGAGGCCGTGAAGTACGGAATAGACGCTCTCAAATCCACCGTCCCCATCTGGAAAAAGGTTCGTCTGCATGTAGTGTGAGCTGCACCACCGCGCTGCTGGATTGCGATTGGTCAGAAGGTGTTGATTCATTTTCTAAAACAGCAGCTCTGACAGTAGTGCAGCTGCAGTTCACGGGTTTATATTAATGTTAACGCGCTCGCTTTAATACGTTATCGTTTCTATAGTAACGGCTCATTCACAGGGACTTGTACAGCGGACGCTCCACATCAACGGATTAAAGTTTTCTGTAAGGAGATGTTTATTTAACATTTATGGAAGGAGTCTCCAGTGTCAGAGTTAAGGCTGTAACTTTACTGTAAATTTAACTTTTCTCCTCAGCACAGAGGAGTTTACACTTTTTTTTTTTTTTTTTTTTTTTGCAGTTTCTCTGTAACATGACTAGCCGCGACTGTTTATAGCTGCTATAACATCACTGAGGACATTGTTTCGTGGACGCTCTTCAGCATTACCTGCAACTATAAAGGGATAAAATGTATAACGTGTTGTTCTTCAATAAAATTGTCATCGTATAAAATTAATAAAACTTGCTGTTACAGAAAAATAATCAACTTCAGATTGGTAACAGTGACTCTGCTTCATCACTCCACCCCCTGGCCGATTAGTTTCCCTTAACGGCACCGCACTGAGTGTTTGACTCCCTGCTTCTGGTGTGTTTTATTTTTAGGAAATCTATGAATCAGAGGAGCCATGCTGGAAAGAGAACAGTGAGTGTCTGTGGACAGGAAGTCGGGACGAGAGAAAAACGAGTTGACCTTTGGACTGTAGTGAGCTGTGGGGATTTTATCTTGAGGCGGGGTCATGAACCTACAGCTTGTGAGTGAGATGTGGCTTTTTTCTTATTTTAATACGACTCAGCAATATTACAACAAATTACAAATACAGTAAATATGAATCTAAGAGATGGTTAAAATCTAAACAAATATACTCTTAAGAACTAGAAGTGAGCATTTGTGGAAAAAAAATCTTGTACTGCATTGTATAAAAAATGAAATGTAAAGCAAAATGTACATATTCTTAGCTCTTCATACAATTTTCTCTCCTAAATGATCAACTGTTTGCTGATTTAAAGAAATAAAACACAAGATGTAGCTATTTTACCCAGCTGCCCCTAGTGGTCATTTTTACTAACTGCAACCAATAAAGTGGATGTGTAGGTTCACATGAAGCCTTCTTTTATTTATTTATTTTTTTTCAAATTAAAACAAAGAAATCTTAAGTTAAACTTACAGAGGTGGAAGTTCTGATAGGAAAAATGATCATTCTATAAGAGTTAATCTTATATATTGCTGTTGGCTTGAAGATGTCTTTTTATAAGTTTCATTAAGCAGTTTAGGTTCCGGCTTGAGGTTAAAAGAAATTTTCTTTTTAGCAAATATAATATGATTTAGGACTCCATCAGTGGACGGTGGATAGATTTTAACCAGCCGGACTTCTTGCGGAAACTGTGATGAATTTATTGGTTGCACAATTGCACTACTTGTC
>CM075019.1:21721653-21753760 GCA_037576675.1 Pangasius sanitwongsei | reverse complement strand
TATTTCTGTAAAGCTGCTTTGTGACAATGTCCATTGTTAAAAGCGCTATACAAATAAAACTGAATTGAATTGAATTTATCTGTATAAAAATGTCAAATGATTATTTTATCAGGAGAAAATCCCAAATGCTAGTTTTTTTATTTGAAAATTCTTTACAGTAGTTTATTTACAATTTTAAAATTCATTAAAAACATGTATTTGTTCTGAGAAAACTTAAAAGAACATGTTTTGTGATAGTATGTTGGCATCACACCAGGAGGTGTCACCAGAAAGCATTATAACTTACAACTAACTAATCAGTAACTACCCGGACAAATATCTTGATAAATAAACAATCAGATCTGTGCAGATTGCAGACAACAGGTAGGCGTGTCTTTGAGTCCATATATGGAAATCTGAGCAGTTCTGAGTGTACCCTTAAGAACATAGATGAGAATGTGGGTGTGTCTTCACACCCATGTATGGAAGTGGTAAGAAGAAGGAACACGCTGATGATTCACGTGCACGTGTTTTTGCACGAGTTCGCTTATTTGAGTTAACCTGATGGGATTTCTGAGAGGAATTTAAGATTTTAATGTTAGTTATTAGACAATGTTTTCAAATGCATAAAAAAAAAAATACACTGGATGTTAAACAAATATGACCACTAGCTCTATATACAGATAATAATGTAGCTTTATTATATGCGTTAGTTTAATTTTTAGTTAGTAAAAAGTAAGTATAAAATGTATATGGGTGTTTCATTTGAATCTTTTCTCCGTTAAACCGCTGTAGTGGATTAAGTGAAAAGACAAAAATAGAAAGACAGTTATTATTCTTGTCAGTCTTTCCAGAAATATAGAAATATTCATGAAAACCACAACAAATTAAGCAAATTAAAGATTTTACTGATCACTTTACTGATAAATTGCCATAAAGTTGTTAGTAACAATTTGCTCTGTTTTCTCTATTATTTCTAGACAAAAATTGAAGTAACGTACCATTGCCAAAAAAAAAAAAAAATTAATTTTTACTGTAAACATTTAGAGCGCTGATAAATTTATAGAAACACATTATTATAGTAATCAGTGTTTCTTTCTATGTGGAGGGTCAAATCCGACTACAGTACATATTTAACTTATTGCAGAATTCAGATTCGGCAAATAATAATCTTACATTTACAGTTGTGCTGTACAGTCTGAGTAAAATATAAAAATACAAACTCTTACCGAAGCCTAAAGGTTGGACGAAAAAAAAAAAAAAATGCTGAAATTGAAAAAAAAAAATTTACATTTTTTCTAGATGGTCAAAAGAAATATAAAGTAAGGCATTTGTAGAAATAAAATACAAGAGAAAAACAAAAAGTAAATCCAGAAGGTTAAGTACAATCAGAATCACTAACGTGAACTAACAGGTAAGTGAGAAGCGAGTAAAGTGCCGGTTGAACATGGAAAGAAAATTCGAACTGTAAAAATAAACAATAAACTTTCACTTGAGGTGAAATGTGTAAGAAGGTGAATGTGAAAAACAATGGATTTTTTTTTTTTTTTTTAAATTCCCAGAAACATCATTCTGCTGGCTGGTGTGTGTGTGTGTGTGTGTGTGTGTGTGTGAACACCACGTTTCAGTCGGCAGAGTGTTTAAATATTACAGTACAGAGTTCCAGTAGTTTATGTTATGTTTTCTGTTCCTGAGAGAGAGAGAGAGAGAGAGAAGAACGAAGTGTTTAAAAATAAAAGCAGTGTTAAACACGTTCCAACAAACACACAGGTATAAATAATGTTTTCACCAGTTTGTTATATTTATGGAAGCTTGTTTCTACCACGTAGACAATATTACGCTCGTGATCGAGTTACCATCATGCAGTTGCATTTTTTTTAATCTCGTAATTGGGAGTTATTTTTACACAACTGCTCCATTTTTTTCTTACAACTGAATTACTCAGTTGTGTGTTTATCTCACCATTGTGAGTAAACGTCGCTCAAGTGTGACTTTATCTCGTGCTTGTGAGTTAATATTGCACAGTTAATATTGCGCAGTGCAACTTTCGTTTCTCACAATTACAAGTTAATATCACTAAATTGTGACTTTAAGGAAAAAAAAAAGATCTCGAAATTGCGGGTTATTCTCACAACACCAGGACTTTTTTTGTGTAAACGAGGAATTTAAGTTGGAATATATATATATTTATATACATATATAGAGGAATGTAAATTGCGGGGGGAAAAAAGTTGCAACTGTGAGATAAATCTGCGTAATATTTTCTCATACGCAGCAGAAACAAGCTTTTATAGGTATCTGATGTAGAGATTTTGTTCATTCAGTTTGAATGCATCTTCTAATGATGTACTGTTGTGATTATATAAATATATATATATATATATATATATAGCACTTTGCTTTCACAGCTGATGAAGGATTTCGGTCTGAAAGGTGCTGTTTCCCTGCAACCTTGTGCACTACAGTTAACTTTTTACTATGTCTACTTATATGTATGTATAAACACACACACACACACACACACACACACACACTTACTTTGAAAAGGAGGATGTGACTAACCAACAGGAAACATATGCAAAGGTTTTTTGTTTTTTTTTAAGAATTGTTACAGAAGTGCGTTTATGTATATATTTATGTGTGTGTAGAAACACACACACAGTTCTGTAACAATTCTAACAAAAAAAAAAGTTGTTTCCTGTTGGTTAATCACGTCCTCCGTTTCAAACTTAGAATATTTTTAGCCCCAAAAAGAGACTTTTACACTTTTTTTTTTTTTTTTAAAGTCTTTTGTACTCATGTTGTATTTAATGCTGGACGTACAATCGAAGTCAAATGGTTTTTAGATGGAAAAAAGCACAATGTGCCTTTATTTAGCTATAAAACTGTTAAAATAAGTTTGTGTGTCTGTGTGTGTGGTTTGTATTGTACCACGCTGAACCTCATTTATCACACTGGATACGCATTAATTTATTCGAAAATCATTCACGGGAGCGTTTACACAAGAAATGTCTGTGTAAATTTCCATATAAGGAGACTCACCGACGTGAACCTCGATCATTCGGCTTCAGGTCGTGTAATGGTCGATGAGTTACTGCGATTTATTTATTTATTTATTTATTTTTTTAAATAAGGTTTACGTTGTCACGTGTAAAACATTTATTTAACCAATTTAATGAGCATTTTGTCAAACTCTGTCACTTCAATTCATATTAATGACTTGAAGGAAATGAAATGCATAGATGAAGACGAATAACACTAGCCATTCCATTAGGACAAAAGTAATGGCGCCCTATAAAAAGAGGAGTCGTCAGTCTTGTAGCTGACCTGCTGCAGTTGCTTAACTGCGTTACTGGAAGATTTAGTGCACGCCACACTTAGGACATGCTCGTTCACTGTTTGGTGTCCATTTTGTCATTTTTAGCACTCTTTACCTTTTATGGAGTTTTGTGGGTGTGGCTAAACGTTACTTGTTTTACATTGTAACTGAAGTCTTGATTAAAGGGGATAAAAACTTGCGCACTCGAATGCATGTACTGTTAATCTTCCACGTGTTGTTTGTTAGAATGATGCTGTTTGGTCGCACCTGAGCTAGCATTTCACCAAAAAGCATTTTCACTACGAATGATTCAGTAGTAGATCATTTGAAGGGCTGGATGATCCGACTTCAGAATAATTTATATCAAATCACATCAGAAACTTTTTGTAGTCACCATCAATACTGAAATGTATAAACATTAAAAACTGAAATGTGGCATTATTGAATATTGTGAAATGCTTCTCATGAAAATTATACATATCATGATATGATGTTGAAAATGATTAGACTTTTTTTTTTTTTTAAATTAAATTATCTAAAAAGGAAGAACTCTTATTTTCCATATATGGAACATTTTCCATAATAATGTTGTTCTGCGCTTGTAAATAAAACCAGTTTTGTCAGGGAAACGGTCAAAGTGCAGTTTGCGTGCCATTTTCATTTTCAACAATATTCCTCTATCAATAATATTTACAGTATTTCAAAATAAAAGTGAAAAACAAACAGGAAAGGAGGTCCGTTTCCTGTCGCTTACGCTGATTCAGAGACTCGGAGTGAAAAATGAAACATTCTCCAGTGTTGGTGAAAATAAACCGCGGATGTGAGGATTTTCCACGGCAGCACAACAGTCGGATTGTTTTCCATTCGAGTCAGATTGCAGCCGTTTCCTGCTGCTGGTGTCTGGTTGAGGTTCTCCGCCTCGCTGCTGCTGATCTGATCTCCGTGTCTCTGAGGGTTACATCTTTGGCTCGAGCTGATCTGAGATCAGGCGGTCTTTAAACGGATCGGACGTCAGTGTTGGTCTCACGGTTGTCCTGCGCTGTCCTGTAGTCCTTCTGCTTCAGCGCCGTCCTCGTTTCTCTGCAGCTGCTGGTACTTGCGCTTAAAGAAGCCCAGCTGAAGAGATCACGCCACAAACACAAATGATCTTTTACATTTCCAAAAGAGAAAAATCTTTAAACAAAGTCGATCAGCTAAGACGTGTTAAGTGTGAGATTTTAACATCTTTAATTTTGCTTTGTATTTGCTGATGAACTGTTTGGGGACACTGGAGGGAAAATTATTATTATTATTATTATTATTATTATTATTATTATTATGCATGAACCAGTGAAAAAAATCTTGCATCATAGCACAAAGACTAATGTTAAATGGTAGCATAAGAAGGAATGACTAAATAAAGGAAGAGAAAGGAAATAAAATGAGAAAAAGAAAGAGAATGCAAGAAATGCACAAAAGAAGGAAAGAGGGAAGAAAGGAAAGAAAAAATGTAGGAAAGAAAGGGAGGGAAGGCAAGGAAGGACGGACAGGAATGAGGGAAGGAAGGAAGGAAAGAAAGAAAGAGAAAAAAAGAAGAAAGGAAGAAAAGTAGGAAAGAAAGGAAGGAAGTACAGATGTAAAGAATGGGAGGAGTAGAGAAATTTGAAGCCAGCGGGGGGAAAAAAACAGAAAAAAGGAATAAGAGAAATTATGAGAAAAGCAGAAAAATGGAAGAAAGGGATAAAAGAGTGTGTGAGAGAGAAAAAAACACCAAAAAGAAACTAAAGTGTGAGTGAAAGCGGGAGAATGAGAGAAGTACAGGAAGACAAGGAAGTTTAAGTTTTAATCTTATGCGTGAAACATCTCCAGACGCACGCGTTCACTCGGTCACTAAAATTCAGTCACTTGCCATTTATTAAGCACTAGGTGTATTTCTGAAAAAGAAAAAGAAAATAAAATCTTGCCTTCCACAACACTGCGACAGCAGCAGCCAGCAGGAGTAATCCTCCAATCACACTGCCCACGATCACACCCACAGGTACATCACCTTTGGCGCCGGGTTTACTCACAGTGACGTCGACCTGATCCGGAGAAAAACACCGGCCGTGAACCCTGAGGCTGTTTTTACACTTGGCCCAAATGCTGCGTTCACGTCCAAGTGGGAACGGGGAAACTTCCCACTTCCCAGTAGCAAAGATCTGTTTGAATGGCTCTCCAGCTCCTACTCAAAGTCAGAGTTTTTCAAGAGCTCCAACTTCTCAGAGTTGCGATTCTGTGACGTCACTTGAACATGGCGGTGACAAGTAAGAAATAACGCGAGTCAAGGTTTTTAAGCCATCTTTGACTTTGTTTGTATTCGAAATCACTAAATACTGGGTCATACTTTAATTATCAAAATATTATTTCACAAGAATTTTTGATCAAACTGCTCTTTTATGCAAATGAATAAACAAATCAAGCAGTAACCAAACTACTCGTAAATTCGTTTAGTGCCTTCCAAGTTCAGACGGCAGAGTTCACAAGAACGCTCAAATGTGGGAAGTAGGAGGTCCCGAGTTGGAAAATTCAGAGTTCCCAATTGTCGTGAACGCAGAGAAATACTTGGGTCTGCACTCAGGACCGATTTCTGGGCTTGTTGTTCAGGGGCGGGGCTTATAATCGCAGCTTTGCTTCCACATCGTTCTGAATGGTGGATCCGTCGTGCAATTCCATACCCCACGTTTGTGCACGTTGTGGTACTGACGTGCAAATGGCAGAGACCATCCCTGCATGTCATGCAGGAATACCTGCAAACCAGGAGGTGTTTTAATACAGGAAGATTTTTAGCCGTGCATGCCGGCACGAGACGTGCGGTTTTTCACCATGTTCTCACAAGGCTGAGCTAATTACAGAGCTCCAGTCCCGTGAAAGTCAGTTTGTAGATCTCAGTAAGGTGTTCTGTCTCCTCTGCTGATCATAACAACCCTTTCCCTGGAATCACAAAACTAGAATTGGGGAGTAACATGACAAGTTAGACTAATCACTTCACTCAGAACATGGCACTGAGAGCGAAGAGCTTCCACCCGCCATGTGGACCGCACCAGGGTTCCGTTGACCCGAACCCCAGACCACCGTTTTCAAGAGGACCAGGGATCAGCTTTGGCACTTCACCAAATGTAGCCTTGTCCAGGAAAACATGCAAGTGTTAAAAAAAAAAAAAAACCCTGAATCTCAGCCAAGCCGTGACGACACAATTTACTTGAATATATTTGTGTGGAGGCCCGGGAAAGCCCCTGATCTTCTACGATGCCAGCCAGAAGACAACAATAACCACGCAGTGAACGATAAAAAACATAACAGTACATTTTCCATATAGTCCTTTTACAAATCACTTGTCTCTGTTCCAGTTCACACAAAATGGCTGACTGCTCACACTGTTTCCAGTGTATCTGTGCTGAAAATCAGAGATGAGATGTTTTTTGTCTTTAGGCTGAAAACTTTCAGAAGCAGAGATTTCAGTGCATCCCCAATAAATATATTTAACTGATGTTAGCTATATACTTGTTAAATGTTACGTAAATCAGACATAAAGTATTCAGTACCGTCACTTGTTTGTGGGCGATAACGAGTAGATCAGGCTGAGACGTCTCGATCTGAGCGTTCACGTCTAATATGACTGACTGGAAATCAGCCTGGGGAGAGAGAGAGCGAGAGAGTGAGAGAGAAAGAGAGAGAGAGAGAAATGAGTGAAACATGGCTATACAGCAGCTACACTGCGGTTTCACATCACAAAAATATTATTCTGCCAAACTGGTTAATTGTCTGTCGAAACGTGACTTTA
Source organism: Pangasius sanitwongsei (assembly GCA_037576675.1). NCBI lineage: Eukaryota > Metazoa > Chordata > Actinopteri > Siluriformes > Pangasiidae > Pangasius > Pangasius sanitwongsei. Next base: position 21,746,663 of record CM075019.1, on the reverse strand, counting down.
TTAATCCAGAAAAATCTCTTATTGGTCTTTTGCCACAGTATATAACGTCTATGTTGACCTCAAACAAACAGATATTTCCAAACCTCTTGATTTGAAAACAAAACAAAACCAAAGCTTGGAAAATCTTGTTTAGTTATTGTGCACCAGCGTTTTAACTATTACAAAAAATCTATAAACATTTTTTACGTCAAAAACTATAGATGTTGGTCCATTTTAATTAATTTTGCAAATATCGAATGTTTAATTATATAGTGTTAATAATAAAGTAAACTATATAAAGAAGTTCTGAAATAATTACTAAAGCAATCAGCTAATGATATTATTGCTATATTAAGATTATTAATATTTTTTAAAATTATTAATATGTTTATTTATGTATCATTTTATGTATCATTGAATCAGAGCTCTCACTAAATTGAATAATAACACTGAAAACAGACAATCCAATCTGGCAACCCTGCTGTCGTTCAGATTCGTGAAGAGAGGACAGCGGTCAGTAAACCTGAGAGAACGTTCCGTTCCAAATCCTGGCGGACACGCTGATGTAGTACTCCGTTTTCACGCCCAGGTCTTTCAGCACACACTTCAGCTGCTTACACACGGCCGAGCCGCAGTTCTGTGGAGAACAGACGTGGAAAAACACGGACGTGGGAAATAACATCAACACTGTAGGGTTTTTCATACACAATCTGAATAGTACCTTTATTATTTAAAGCGGATTAAACATGATAGTAATATTTATGTGTATTATATAGTAAATGCTTTTACAAAATAAAATAATTGCCTTTTTTTAAAAATGTAAAGTTTGGTCTGAGATAAAATAAGAGAGAATTTAATGTCAAAAAAGCTGCACGTGTAATCAAAATGATTTTGGAGAGCCAATTTAGTTTCTATGCGTTCTGATAATGTTATAGTGTACAGAAAAAGAGATCACACACACACACACACACACACACACACACACACACACACACTGACCAGGTGACTGGTTCCTCTGAAGCTTTCCTTGGTGAATTTGGCTGTGTATTCTGTCTCTCTGATGTTAAACGGGTCAATCAGCGCTTGGGTTTCACATTGGACATCACTCCGCTGTCTCACACACACACACACACACAACAGCTACAACTTCAGATATAAATAAATCAATTTATAAATGTAATGACGTTCATGTATAACCGGTCTGATCAGTCTGATACTGTGCTCATTTACTCATTAAAATGTTAAAGCAAACAAAGCAAACTGAAAACAAGAGAAAAAAAATACTATGGCATCCTGCAATACAGGTGATAAAGCGGCTTTATGGTGTTTAAACAGTGTATTTAACAGAGAGTGTGAGGACGGACAACTCTGAGTGCGCAGAGCCGTATCAGCGAGTGTGATCAGTAAAAATGAACGCAGTGTGCTGTGGATTGTGCACGCAAAGGTACTGATGAGCGTGGAGCAGTGACGTGAGTGTGCCGAGAAACCGTCGCATGTGAGAGCACTTCAGTTCAGCGAGCACTAAGCACGATAATAACCACGCCCGCTGATACTGCTCCACGCTCACTGCTCTCTATTAAACACACCGTTTAAACACCATAAACAATTTAAATATAAAACTCAGCACCAGGACTTAAACAGAGAGAAATAAAATATTCCATGACGCCTCTGATTGATTGATTGCTTGATTGATACTAAGTTGGTTACTCAGTCAGTTTCAATGTTGGTATTGGTATGATGTTGGTAATGGTATTGATGCAGCCCCAGTTCTTACTAGTAAAAAACTGTTTAAACAACACTATTTCATACAGCTGAAAATAGCCCCACCTGTCAGTCATGTTATAGACACGCCCCAAACAAACATGGTGGAACTCAGTGCTAAACTGTAGCAGATAATTTGCAAAAATGTAAAAGTGCAACGAAGCCAAAGAAATAAAAATAGAAAATCTGGGAGCTGTTTTTTTTTTCCCCCCCAATATGAAGATGCTGAAGAGGACGAAGTTCGACACTGAATTAGCTCCATTTCTTCTGGACAGGTAAAGTTAACGTTAATGCAATCTTTACTGTTATAAACTGTTTAATTAATGAGCACAGCAACAAATCAGTGAGTTATTTATGTGTGTTTATGCCGAGCTTTGTCGTAGCTGCCACATTCTCAAGGTAGAATGTGACCAACAATACAGCATGATATGAGGTAATGCAACTTCTTCAAGACTGTAACAAAACTCTGACTGACTGCGACTAGACGATACGAAATGACCTTGATGAACACATTCTCACCGGGGTGCCCTCGACTGAGGTTATATACAGCAGCTGATTCCCTGATTTCGTACTGATGGGCAGCGACACATTGAGGTAAACAAGACTGACTGGAAAAACTGCTCCGGAAACCTACAGCGGAGAAAAATACACCACAATATCAAATCGTGGAGGGATAAACCAGTATACCTGTATTAACACCCGTAGATTCTGTACATCTCATTACAGAAAAATGGAAAAGGGCATCTTATTCTGTTTTAGCTGACATATCCAGGAGGCTAACAGGCTTCACTGGTGAACAGAAGCAGTTCAAATACTCCTTATAAAATAACACTAGGTAAAAGGATAATTCAGGCTAATATGAATGCACAAAACTGTAAAGTCTGTAAATGGCGTTAATTATTCGTCTTTGGTTTAAAGCCATACAACAACAGAACTGTATGAAAACATGCTTTTTGTAAACAATTAAACACTCAGGGTCATACAGTTACAGGAAAATAATCAGCGACATGCTGGTGTGATTAAGCCTGAAGCTGATTGTTTTCCTTTATACCGTATATTTTTGTGATCGTTTCTATAGTAACTACTACTTGTAGACACTTGTCTGGTGGATGTGCTACATAATCTAATCTGTTTTCTGTAAGGAGATGTTTATGCAACATGTATGGAAGGAGTCTCCAGTGTCAGTGCTTGGTAACAGTCAGAGGTAAAGCTGTAACTTTAAGCTGTCTGACATCTTTGAGAATAAGGAGTTTATACTTTGCGGCTTCTTGTTTACTAATTCATTAACTTCTGCACAGTTTACTCTCAGCCTGATTAAGAATTAGGCAAAACTTTATGAGGGAAAATTTTTTGGCAAAATAGCAACAAAAAACAAAAAAAAAACCACTGACCTTGAGAGTGAACTTGAACTCTGGGCCGATGTCGCTGTACGTCTTTATCGGGTTTGTAATTTCATCCTTTTCGTCAAGCAAGTAAACATTCAAGTTGGCTTCTCTGTTAAAAGGTCAGACAGGATTACATCACTTTTCAGTTGACTTTGTCTGAAAGCGGACGAAGTTTCGGAGTTTTCTGTTTTGCCGCTGATGTTTGTAATTCAGCATTGTGTCAGTGTGTTTATAATCAGACCTGCTGAGGATGATCTCTGTCCTGTACTGGACGGGGATCATCACCGTCTCGCTGTTATCCGCTGGAGTTTCCTCTGCACTGTCACTGCAGACAACACGAACAATATCATCAGCGGCACGGTTCATCATTTCCGTCATCATTTCATGGTCTGGACAATATGTTTTATTTCTTACCTCTGGGCTTCGAAAACCACTTTGACTTCCTTTTGTAATTGTGCCAAATTAAAGTCAAAATTAATCTCGAATGTTACCTGAAACAAAGTGATGCAACACTCATTATTATTATTATTATTATTATTATTATTATTATTATAATACTCAACAGAGCAACAAAACAGAACAACCGCAATCATCTCAACAACAAGCACACACATACCAATAACCATAACAATTATAACAACCACAACTACAATCATCCCAACAATAATCCCAATGGCAACCATAACGACCACAATCATCACATCAACCACAACTACTAAACACAACACTCATCATAGCCACAATCACTAAAAAGCACATCAGCCACAATACCCGCAACTACCACCACCACCACCACCACAAAAACAATAACCAAAGCAATAACCAAAACAGCCATAACTACAACCCCTTCTGTTTTCTGTATTCATATAGAAATATGTCCATTCAGCCATAAAGAATTACTCATAAACACACTCGATCACTATGAAGACCTTTAGTATGTATTATGATTTATTTTTTGTTTGCTTAATTTTTTTCAACTGTTTTAATTGTTTCAAATGAACCCTTTATTCGACAAGAACACACTATTTTACATTTTAGCCTTTTAACTAAGTTTTTAAGTGAAGTGCATTAGCTAGCTATATTAGTTACACTGGCTCAAGTGCAAGCAAACAAATACAAATAAAATGGATTATTAGACCTCATTTGGATTAAAGCCATTTTTGTTTTTAAAGCTATTTCCTATGTGTGTCAGTGGCACAATTTGAGCCTAAGAACGCAAAAATGTTCTCTATATATTACATGCTGTAGTTTAATTGCATGAGCTTTGGCACAGGATCAGGGAGGTGCTGGTTCAAACCTTAGTTAGGTCTCAGGGGTATGAGTGCTGAAGGTCTGAGTGGAATGTGGACTGGAGCCTTCAGGGTGAGTCTGAACCTCATAGACTATGGTGCCATGAAGTGTCAGGGTTTACAAAGCCTAAATGTTGAGGTATTATGTCCTGGAATTTCTTTAAAAATTATTTTTATTGCTTTGGCTTCTAAAGACAATTCATGTATTTTTTTTTTGACAAGGTTTTAAAAGAATTATTCCGTCAGATACCATCTGAACATAATTTACTCAGAATGGTTTCTTCCTGGAATCTACTGTAATGATGGAATGTTGACTCCTTTACATAACTGCTATCTAGCAAAGTAATATAAACAAAAGTTTTGAACAAAATAGATAATAAAGTGGGAAGGATGATAACTGAGTGCTACCGACCGCTAAGATGATTTAGCTAATTATATGCTGAGTGCTCAAATCAGCTACTTATGTCTAGACCAAACACTGGTAAGCCTAATATTACACACCTTCCATTTGTGGTGCGGTGGTTAGTGTTGTGGTTTTAGCAGGTAAAGGTTGTTGGGTCAAGCCCTGGACAGGGGTTTCTGGATCTATATATATATATATATAAATACTGTGTATAAAATAACTATTACTACTAATTAACCAAAGAAAGACCTCTAAATAAGTCTGTCTCTTTATTCTTGGCCTTGAAATATTTCAACAAAAAATGTGAGAAGCTAAACGTGTGTACAAAGGCAACCATTTTAAACAGTTCCCAGAAGGCGCACAGGTACAGCGCACCAAACCCTCCAGCAGTGTGTTGGTTAGACGTGCTCTCATCACTACACCTCCTGTTACTGAGAGAGATGATGGGAAATCGATGAACGTTGAAGCTCAACCATCTCCTCGTCCACTAAACATTTCACTGTCAGTTCTCAACTCGCACTGTTGGGCCATTTATTGAGCCAAAGGTCCAATAAGCACTTCCCCCATTACTTCCACTGTGGTGCAGTGGATAGCCTCACTGTTCCTCATGTTTAATGGCCTTGGTTCAAGTCTGTGCTTTTGCTCAAGCTTCAGGTCAGGATTAAGTGTACAAAAGTAAAAAGGTCTATAAAAGAGACTGTCAGCATGAGGTCCTGTGGCTCAATTGGATGAGCTTAGCCTCTGGGTTGAGAGGTTGCTGGTTCGAACCCCAGCCAGGTCTCCAGGATATGATGCGCAGGTGGTTGGAGAAGGAACTGGAGGGTGTGATGTGAGAGGAAGGGGGGGTAATATCCAGGCAGTTGCCCCCCCAGGGCCTGGGCAGGTGAACAAAGGGGGTTATGGAGCATGAAGAGAGTGTGTTGACTTAGTTTTGCATATATAGGGGCCACTGGGAAAAACTATCACCCACACTTTTTCCGGGGTGCCTTCAAGCACCATTTTCTTCAGCCACTCTCTTTCCACAACCACCTCACCTCACCTCACCACATCTCACCAGCTGGATTTGAACCAGCAACCTTTGAGGGCAAAGGCAAGGCTATTACCACAGAGCCACCAAGGCTCACGTGAAGGCAGTGGTGTTTGTAGGGCTTTTGTCTTTTAAAATGACAACCACAACAATAAAAAAAAAAAAAAAATAATAATCTGTGTTTAAAACTTGACTGCTCAGTAAGAAGAAGTAGGCACCAATACCAGTGTGTGGGACAAACATCGTAGACAGGGGATGCTTTAGCTTGCACACTGTGTATAAATATTCACCCCCGTTGCCACAAAACCCCTAAATTAGTTATTCTGGAAAGAGACTTGGTTACAGCGTCACGTTTTTATCTTGCTACCGAACAATTCCACATCATTGTCACATGTGCATCTGTGCTGCAAGTTAAATGCTCCAAATTTCTTGGTGTGCACATCTCTCCTGGACTCTCAACACCTCCTGCATGGCCAAGAAAGCACGGCAGCATCTCCACTTCCTGCGGAGCTTCAAGAGAGTCAGCCTCCCCCTCCCATCCTCACCTCCTTCTACAGAGGGACAATAGAGAGCGTCCTGACCGGCCGGCTCAGTGTTTGGTCTGGGAACTGCACCGTCTCAGAGTGCAACATCCTACGGTGGATTGTGAGGACAGCTGAGAAGATCATTGTGGTCTCTCTACCTATATCGACACCTCTTACCACAATCGCTGTGTGTGTGAGGCCACCAGCATTCTGGACGACCCCTCACACCCGTCTCATGGACTCTTCACCGCAGCATCCATCCTACCACCACCAGACCCCGCAACAGCTTCATCCCTGAGGTGGTCGGAATACTCAACACCCTGCTGCCTTCCAGTGCTCACCTGGACTAATCAAGCCATTCCCAAAACAGAGACCTGTGCTTTATAATGCTGCTGCTCTGGGACACTCGATACTGCTGCTCCAGTTCTCTTCATAGTCAACACTTTACAGTAAAATCGTTTGCACTGGTTCACATATATACATCACCATCCCATTTATTGTATATTGCGTACTGTGGTACTGTATCGCTATGTGTTGCACCGTGGTCCTGGGAAATGACTGTGGAAAACAATGTTTACCAGCTATATAGAGTAATGACAATAAAAACCCACTTATCTCGACTTAACTGGAGATAATGGCCCTGAGTTTATTACTCTATGATGCCCTCTAGTGGAATTACAGAGGTTACTTCTTTTTCTGAATCTTTAAATTAATAACAATAATAATAATACAAAAAAAGCCTTCATGCATGTACAAAGAAATGTTGAATTATACATCTTATTTTCAAGGTTTTACTCAATGTTTTTGATTTTTCTTTTTGCTTCCTTCAGTCCCTTCTGCTTGGATTCTTGTGTCTTTTTTTTATAACTCAAGGGAACTGTAAACAAGAAAGTGCCTCCTAAATGCCTCACACAGATGTCATTATTATTTACACGTGTGTGTTTAGTGAGTCAGGAAGTCTCACCGACTGGTCAGTCCTGAGTGCTGGATATCCCACTTGACACGTGACCGTTTCGGTATCCTTAATGGAGGTGCATTTGACCTCGGTACCATCGCTCTGGGAAAAGAACAAAACAAAACACAGAACATTTCAGCAGCAAAAGATGCTTGGGAAATAAAATCCAGCAGTAATTGTTATAGCCTGGTGAGAGCATGAGGTCAGCTCAGGTTAACCCTACACTAAAACACGGATGGTGAAAAGGGGTCAGACGTACAGACGGCGTAACGGAGGAGTAGAACAGGTTGCTGGAGTAGCGTGCGATCACTCTGGTGTTGTACGCATTTTCCTTCCGGTTCATCACCGTCACGGTCAGCGACAGCCTTCTGTTCTTATGACTCACCAGCAGTGAGGAGCTACAAAGGCGGAGAAATGAGAATTCATTAACTAGAAGTTCCATAACAGCACATTGAACAGACACAACGTGACAGTGTGAAGCCCTGCAGCTGGACCTTATTATTCAGGCATGACGCCATAAAGTCTGCAACACAACTCCATCATTCTCAAGTTCTCACTTGAAATGGGTGTGTCCAAAAAAGTCCGTTAGTCTTAGAGTCGACCTCAAAATTATTGGCACCAGCAAAAGAAAGGGAGAGAAAGAAGGAAGGCGATTGCAAAAACCAAACACGCAATGATTCAAAGTAAGGACACTTGCACACTCTTTTCGATTGTCCGTCTTGGGCTCTGTAAAGGTTCTATGTAGAACAATGTGGTTCTATTATAAAACAGATCGAATCTGTTCTATAAATCTATTATACGGCGGACAGCATCTGTCCTTAAATCTGATTGGCTGAGCAGCGTTCAAAGACGCATCGTAGTAATTGAATTCTGATTAACGCGCCAGATTTTAAACCAAAAAAATCCATTACACTACAGCCATTGTTCTGTCCTACGAGTACCCCAATCTTTATCTGTGATGTTGCTTAGCAACCAAAGCTTACTCTTAACAGACTACATTGTATAGACTAAAGATAGTTCACTGTGACTATTATTACTGATAATAAAATAATAAAAAATATTGCTTCTGTCACTGTGTTATAAAAACAATAAGTCACTTAAGAATGTGTGTCACAGTGATCGCATCGTGCCTAAGAACATTCATACCCAACTAATTCAACTGTTATTTCTTTTTATTAGATTGTTTTAAAACAAATAAGACATTTAAGCTTGAAATTGTTTTATTCTGTTGTCAGATAATTTTACTTCCTTCAAGCAATGTTACAGTATTTGCCAATAGAATGACAATTTTAAGCTTGTAAATATGCAAGTATAAGTAAATATGTCTAGAAATAGGCTTAATGGTCTTATATTTATTATATAATAATCTCATAATGAGAAATATTAGGTAACCTTTCATTTATTCGAGAGATCTTCGCTATAATTTTCCCCAGTGAAGCTGAGGGGCCGGTTTAGCACTGATGGTCCAGGGGCTCTGAATTCTGAATTCCACTAAGTACCATAATATTACAGCTTAAAACCCGGGTTGCATCTACCAGGAGGTTAAGACTTCAGGCTGGAGATGGATAAACAAGATAACATACATCCAAATCAACACAAAAATGATGGCTGAACACAAACTCAGTGTTTCGCGATGACTACTTCAGACTTTCAGACTCTGAACCCCGCTGAACTTCTGTGGTGTAAAATCCTCAGAAGTGGGAAGTTGGAATTTTGTCGAGTTTTCAAGTAGGGAATAAACATGGACGCTTCCATGCTCGGCTTTTGTTAGCAAGAACCGTGTTAGTGTTTTAGATTTAACAAGCGAACATGTCTGTATGCTGATTTAAAGCAAGTGCTTGTATATACAGTATAAGTCTTTTAAAAATAAAGACGTCCTACTTTGTTTATTGTTGATGCTGTGAGAAGCTGATTTTTGACGTGACGTGTTGATCTCGGGGTTGAGGAGACGTTCTCGACTTTTTTTTTTGACGAGATTTTGTTTTTTCCTGTTGTTTTCTTTGTTTTCTCTTAGTCAGAGATCCAAGTTAGGAGTTGTAGTCAAAGGCAGCATTAACGCGCGTGAATCTAATGGAGAACGTAATGGAGCTTCAAACGTCTCTAATCTTAGAAATTACAGGCTTCACCAGGTGCTAGACGTGGGGGTGCCAATAATTTTACAACCAGCGTTTAGCGGCAATATTACACTACTTAAGAAAAATGACGTTTTCAACTGCGTTAATGATCCACACCTCAAAATACCACTTTTTTTTTATCACGTTATTTATATTGTTTTTGCTGATTTTCATGAAGGGTGCCAATAATTCTGGAGTTGAGTGTAGTTGATATACTGACACATGGGTTTAATTACCATCTTGCGAGTGTTTATGAGGGGCCGACATGGCTATTGGGAACAAAGACACAGTTCTGGTCTGCACCACGGAGACGGAAACGGACAATCCATTTGCAAAAGCGCTTAAACGGCATCTGGCATTTTACAGGCAGCTTTTCTGGGAAGCGTTGGTGTGTAGTGTGTTAGTAAATGAACTTAACATCCTCATCAGAACAAAAAAACAAAAAAATAACGAGTAAAGCACTTCCAGAGACGAATGCAGAACAGGACGTGAAGGGGTGAGTGAAGTCGTGGACTGAAGCGCAGACGCAGAGAGACAGGTTTAGAGTTTTGGGCTCATTACACTGTATGACCTTAGGTGGGGACTTGTGTGTCCAGCACATCGCACAGATGCTCGATCAGATTGAGATGTGGGGAATTTGGAGGCCAAGTCAACAGCTTAAACTCTTTGTCATGTTCCTCAAATCATTCCTGAACAATTTTTGCAGTGTCTCAGGGCGCATTATCCTTCTGAAAGAGGCCACTGCCTGATCTGCAACAATGTTTAGGTAGGTGCTACGTGTCAAAGTAACATCCACATGATGGCCAGGACCCGAGGTTTCCCAGCAGAACATTGCCCAGAGCATCACACTGCCTCTGCCAGCTTGCCTTCTTCCCACAGTGCATCCTGGTGCCATCTCTTCCCCAGGTAAGTGACGCACACGCACCCGGCCTTCCACATGATGTAAAAAAATTTTAAAAACGTGATTCATCAGACCAGGCCACCTTCTACCATTGCTCCATGGTCCAGTTCTGATGCTCACGTGCCCATTGTAGGTGCTTTCGGTGGTGGACAGGAGTCAGCATGGGCACTCTGACCGGTCTGCAGCTACGCAGCCCCATAATATATCCCACCCCTAATCAACATTATTCACTTCATCTGTCGGTGGTTTTAATGTTATGGCTGATCGGTGTATATATTTAAAGCCTAGTCTTACGTAGTCGGTGGTTCTCTCTCGACGCTCAACACCAAGTCACTGTAGCACACTTCATCAGTACCACAGTCTTTAGAAAATGGGATCTGAATCGAAAAAAAAAAAAAAAAGAATCTGTCATTAAAGGTCCATGAAAAAAACTACAAAATTAACAAACACACAACAAGGCTGGACGTGGTGCTCACAAAAAACTCCCATGCGGTGGGACTGAAGGCATCCAGGACGGGGCTGGAGTCCGGCTGCTGGAGTCTGACGTCGACGCGCACGGCGATGGAGTTGACGAGGTCAGGAGTGTCCTGAACGTACACCTGATGCTCCTCACACGTCTCGGCCGTGGACACGCTGATGTCCTGCTGGACCACTCGCTCCGAGTTCCCGAAGTGACCTCTGGAGCTGACTCGAGACGACTGCAGGTCAGCGTCCAACGTCATGTTGTACTTGATCTCTGAAAAGCAGGATTCTATTTTATGATCTCAGACAGATTACTTGTGTTTATTCGCCATCGCGGAGCAAATGTGATTATCTCATCTGTTATATTTACCAGTTCTGTTTCACTACCTGTACTATTTATCTATTTATCTGTTCTGAATCAGAATCAGTCTGCTTCTTGCTCACATTTATTTATTTATTTAATAAACATATCAGTAGAAGGTGTTTAAATACATTGCCAACTTTAGCTAAACTCACCGATATAACATTTTATTATGTTTACACTGCAAGTAAAAAAAAAAACTTACTAAGTGAAAATATCTTTAACACAGACTAATTGATCTAGTATTTCCTATTATAAGATTAAAAACAAACCAAATGAATAATAATTTAAACCTAATTCTCAACATTTTGCGCTCATGTCAAGCTTGAAATAGTCTTGTTCTATAGGCAGATTTTTTATTTTTTCAAATTTTAGGTGTTTATTTGTAGAAGGAAGCAAAATGATCTGCCAGTAGAATAAGAAAATGTAAAGCTTGAAAAAACTCTGAATAATCTTGTATTTCATTTATAATAACCTAACATGAAGAAATAGTAGATAAATTTGCCCATATTCATGATATTTTCACTTGCTAAGACATCACTTCTGCGAGAATGAATAAATCCTGATAAGTATTTAGATAGTAGATTATTTTTCTATAACAGCAGGTCCATAAAAGTGTTTTATATCTCTTATACCAGAGCAATTTACCAGTGATTACAATTATAACTACCCAAAAATGACACATTGCACTTTTTATCAGTTTATAGTTACATTTAATGTCCTTGAAACAAGTAAGTTCCTGTTCTCGCTTACATCATAGCAGCTATAAACAGTCGTTCCCTCAGCAGCGTCTTTCTTAAACTCCTCTGTCCTGAAGATGTTGCAAAACTGTTGCAAAGCGCTGACACTAGAGACTCCTTCCATAAATGTTAAATAAACGTCTCGACACTTTAAGAAACCTTCACCGTATCAATGATTGCACACTGGTATGTAATCCGTTCATGTGGCGCGACCACTGTACAAGTCCCTGACAATGAACTGTTACTATAGAAACGCAAATTTTTTTAACTGCTGTTACAGAAAATTAATCAACACCTTCTGACCAATCAGAATTCAACATTGCTTAACTTGCGTTTTCATTGATCATTACCTTGTGTGCTCGTATAAGTGTATATAGGAACATAGGAACACATATTTTAATCTGTATAAGTGAAGCAAAGTGTTCTATATGAAATTGAAGACAGAAGTATTAGCGATGTACCTGCAGGTCCGACGGGGTTTGACGGTTTGAACACGGCGCTGAAGCAGACTTTGGCTTTAAAACAGGACACCATCCGTCCGCTGAGGCTACACGATTTACTCAGGACGCTGATCCGGTCCGGTGTGAACGTGACCCGGGCCGTCACCACCGCCACTCCCCTGGACCTGAAACCACACGCCACAGAACCACGCAAATCACGCATACAGAGTCAGAATCAGAGTCAGGTCCAAAACTTCTCGACCCTGATGAATGTCTACAGCGAGGTGAATTATGGGTAGAAATTTGGCTGAACTCATGTTGATTAGTCACACAGACTATCTTTGGGTTCAGGAATTTTAACACAGTGGTGAAAATGTTCAGGCGCATATGGAGCTGTAGTACAGTTAAACTAATACAGCTGTGCGGGAAGGTGTTTTGGACTGGGGTGCTGGAATTTTAAGCAGCATACATGCGCTTACACTATGACGTCACACCCGAATTTAATTATGAAATCGTGAGGTGATTAATTTTCTACAGCAGCACGGATCTGTATATTTACAACCTTTTTATTAACATAGACAAAAGGTTTATATAAATGCACTCATAATAGGCTACTTCATCATTCCTATAATAACGGAGGGAGATTACACATAATCGAATCCTGATGATAAACAGATTAAAAACAAGCTGTTATTTAACAAAGAAAAGTGTATAACTGTTTACATGGTTGTAAGTTTTCTATAGGAATTTGTTTATTTAACTTTTACTGAAGGAGTGTCGAGGTCAGTGCTCTATAATATTCAGTAAGTTTCCTGACATGGGAGTTAGTTCGTGTTACACTCACTACAGCAGCTCACTTTTTCCTCTCTTTTGTCTTTAAAGAGACCAAATACGCTGCTGCTGGCGCTGAAACTAAAATTTAAATAATTATATTAACATGGTCTCACGTTTATACATTTTTCTTAGTTACTCTGTATGGAGTTACCGAGAGTTACCACCCTGAAGTTAATTATTTTCAAATAATAGCATTTCCCAAAGTGTTTTATTCCTTACTTAATAAATAAAAGGTGATTGAATCTGTAGTGGGACCAGAGGGGGGAAAAAAATAACAAAGTCACGATCTTTGAGATACGTCATGAGAAGACTGGTAGAAGGGCAGTGGTAGCTCAGTGGTTAGGACGTTGGGCTACTGATCGGAAGGTCATGAGCTCGAGCCCCAGCACCGCCAAGCTGCCACTGCTGGGCCCTTGAGCAAGGCCCTTAACCCTCAACTGCTCAGCTGTATAAATAAGATAAATGTAAGTCGCTCTGGATAAGGGCGCCTGCCAAATGCTGTAAATGTAAAAAAGAATGTGCAGAATGTGAGACGATGCAGTGAAATGTCCAAAAAAGGAAGTTGAGATAGAAAAACATTTTGACCACAACTCCTCCTTTTCCAGTCAAAAGAGTAAAAACTGTAAAAAGCTGTGAACCAGGAAAACTACTCTATTTCCACTTGAAAAGATTAAATACAAGACATATAAAACTTTTTATTTGAGTATATCAAAACAAACATGTATTCTACGATCTCTTGCGCTGCTCATCACTGACGCCTGAAAACCACACCAGCTGCTGTACTGAGGATGAACCAGCTGCAAAACTAGAATAACTGAAATGAAAAATTCCTGCACCAGACTTCCTACTCACAGACAGGTAACACCAGTGCATGATGGGAAACATTTCACACTCCAGAGAGTCTCACCAGAGCTGAAGCACATTCCCGTAACTCCCCACTGAGACGTCTGGGACCGAGTCCCCGTTCAGATCTCCACTGGCGTCTAAAGAACGTCCAAAGTACCTCAACTTTGAGTCCAGTTTCATGGCAAGAATTTTCTGCGAATAAATATATAATACATATATATATACATATATATTTACAAAACACATTTTATATACAGCATGTAGTTGCTTAAAATGCTTTACGATCAAAAATAAAATAAAATCAACAGCTATAAATATCAACTATAAATCATTTTTAAAAAATAATGAAATGCAAAAAAATTTAATAAAATGCATGCATTTTAAAATACTAAAATTTAAGATAAAATAACAATATTAAGACAGTCAATACTTTAAATAAATGCTCAGTTAAAAAAGATTTTTAATTTACATTTAAATGCTTTTACAGTACAGTATGTACCAACTTCAGAGTGATTCCTGAGTTTCACAGATTAGATTAGTTTCACATAATAACAAAAAGAGGCTTTAATATTGTCAGATAAACTGCATAAAAGACACCAATTTGTGGAGGTTCCACAATATTAAGTGTAACTCTAAAATGTCTTTTATTAATTATTTTAAAAAATGGTATTCTTTGGTCATTTGCTGCGATAAAAGAAGAATAAAATAATTCAGGGCATGCTGTTGTAGAAAAAGAATCAACTTCTGGGTGGAGACAGTTCATCTGCTCCATCACACCAAGTCGTCACGGATTATTTTCCTTTACGTTTTATTCCTTACGCAGACTCTTTAGCCAGTGACTGACGATGGAGAATTTTGCCTACAAACAAAATCTTTTTTTTTTTTATTCTCGGCTTTCGCTTTCCGCATCAACAGTTAGCGCCATATATTAGCTCGGATTTTTACGGGACAGGTAGTCACCCTAAAGATCAGTTAATGTCTGCCTCCATTGGGTTCTGGATAGAGCGGTTCTAACCTGTGAGCTCTGCTTCCTGATGCTCTTTGCGTCTCCATTGTAGATATAAATGGCTCCCTGGCCGTTCTCCTCCAGCGGCGCTCCGACCACCACATCGGTGAATCCGTCCAGGTTGAGGTCGGGAGCAGCGGCGATGGCCATTCCGAATCGGGCGTTCTCCAGCGGAGAGGAACCTTCCAGAAACCCCTGGTTACTCAAGAACCCCTGTAGATACATAAACAAAAAAAAAAAAAAAAGACGGTGGATCTTTACCAGTTTTTCAAGGTGGCTTTGGTGGTTACGGAGCAGTGCTTTTACTTAACGGCTTACGTTGGTAATGGTGAAGATGTAGACTTTGCCCATCTCCTTCTTCTCCTCACTCATGTACATCGGAGCTCCAACCAGCAGAAGGTCTGTAACACCGTCACTGTCCACGTCCAGGGGACAGAGCACACTTCCGAAGTACGAGCCGATCTGCAAATCAGTCCGTTAGTTCCTGTTCTCACTTACGTTATAGCAGCTTTCCCTCACCAGCCTCTCTTTTTTCTCTCTCTCGAACTTGTCAGCTTGTCATGTTACCGATGAAGCACAAAGCTTAAACTACTCTGTCCTGAAGACTTCGGAAAGCTTAACTTTACCTCTGAGTGTTACGAAGCGCTGGCACTGGAGACTCCTTCCATAAATGTTTACATAAACATTTATTTTCCTTAAAGAAAACTTCATCATATCAATGATTTTTTTTTAAATAATCTGTTACTGTGGCGTGTCCACTTTACATGTCCCTGTGAACGAGCTGTTACTATAGAAACAAGAACGTAGCATGTAAAAATGAATCAACGCTTCTGACCAATCAGAATCCAGAATTCAACAGTGCTGCTGAATTCTCAATTCTGATTGGTCAGAGGCAGGATATATTTTTACCTGATCTCCTCTCTGGGAGTGTCGGATTTCGGGTTGTCTCTGCGTGTTGAGTGTGTACACCACGACCTGTCCCGTGTGGTTAGAGCGAGGAGCACCGGCCACAAAGTACTCAGTGGAACCGCTATGCAGAGTGGTCACCGAGTATCCTACACACACACACACACACACACACACACACACACACACACACACAAAGATAGGAAGATAGACGACAACAACAGGAAGATAGATGACAGGAAGACGGACCGCTAATGTTGCCAGGAAGAAACACATGAATAAAGCTTTGTTTTTGATGATAACAGTTACATTTGTTTTGGTGCTCTTTTGTTAGAAAATAGAAATATGAGCGTTGGATAATTTGGAAAGCAACTAAGCAGTGATTGATGAGCAAATCTACATTTTGGACTCCTATTTTCACCTGAGCTGATAAACTGATAGCCTGACTTTAAACGTTTTTTTAAAGACTTCACACATATTTCACACGTCATCATTCACCCAAGACGTGTTTTGGTGCCTGGATGTTGACATACATTTAATTCAAGAACAAGACCAAATCAGACACGAAACTGCACGAATAAATGCACATGATGTCGTTTCAGAACAAACTGCCAATCGTTTTAAAAACGAACCTGTTGTTAAGCTGTTAACTAACCCGAGCCACTCACCCAGAAGTGAACTGTGGTTTTTGTCTTCAAGGACTCGCTCAAAAGCGCCTTTGGGGAAAATCTCTGATTTCTGAGCAGTTTTATGCACTACGGTTCCGGTCCATCCGTACGCCCCAACAGCGCCCAGCATCATCACGTCCTGCAGACACACGACGCAGGGAGAGCAGTGTTAGAGAAAAAAAATAAATAAATAAAATAACGTAATTATGTCATCAAGCGGCGTGAGTGAAAAAGTCCCGGAGCTCACACCTCGTTTTTGGTCTGGTGTGCGCTGAACCCAACCTGCGACATTTCCATCTGAAATTCACCGCCGGTTCCTGTGCCTGTGGAAAGGCGGGAATATTTAATATTCACAATATGACTCGCGTGATTTACCTGAAATAGGAATCATGACTTTTGGCTGACAATTCAGACCAGGATTCGTTGAGCAAATCTTTAAAGAACAACATGAATATTGAATAAATTCTTACATTATCCTTATATTCTTACAGAAGAAAAACAGGATCAAAGTTGAATTTTTTCTAATGTTTAAAATACCCGATACATTTCTAGACAATTTTTGACACTTTTACTCCAAAATCGTGTGTTCGATTTTGACACAAGCGTTTATTAAAATATTCTTCTTACCTTCGATGTTGAAGATGCGATCTCCCAGAGTTCCGGCGATCTCCAGGAGAGCCTCTTCAGCAGACACGTTGAAATAATATTTTTCGGAAGGACTGCTGGCTATTGACTTGATTTCCTCAACAAGTTTTTTGCTGTCGATGTTATTCCTTATGTAGTACCCGAGCACCTGAAGTTCATAAGAATGAAAGTAGGAGTTGAGATAGCGATGGCTCAGCGGCTGCACTGATTCAGCACGGTGTGCGTCGGTAACATTTGGAAGGCATTTCAATGATACAGGTAACTGTCAAAATAATGTGAGTTAATTACAGCAGCTAAGTTATGAATTATTCATTATCTAATATGTAATACATGCCAACACTGCTAACAAGACAATTCTAGCAAAAAATCTGAATTTTACCACTAAAATTGTACGTCGGTGGACGCAACGGCTTTTTTTCCCTTCAGCCAAGCAACAGAAAGAAAACTGTGAGGCAAAATTAGCATGCAGCGTGATGCTAATTAATACAAAAGTGAGTTAAATAAATAATCCCTTAAAAGTGTGATGCTCAGTAAAGTAGAATTGAATAAATCTGTTTCTAGAGGAAGATGGACGCTTGTTAAGCGCTGTAACACTTGCATTGCACTTTTGTGACACCTGTTCGAAATAAACAATGCAATTTTTTCTTTTCTTTTTTACAGACCAAAAAGATAACCTGCTTGTTTTCTGCTGGCTCACAAGTCAAAGTTTACTTAGCTAAAGTCGGCACGATGCTAAAAGCAACCACTAACGGAAGCAAATGCATTTTTCGTGGCTCGTGTCCTTTCCCCTTCAGTGAGTCGGCTTTTCCAGCGGGTGAATCCTATCCGTTTTTGGACTGACCTTTATCTAAGAAAGCGTACTTCTCAGATATCTCTCTTCTCTCTGCAGCGCTGGCTCAAAAATTGTAAATATCTTTGTTAAAACCAAACTGTAACCTCCTGGCAGAGGCAACCAGGTGTTTAGCTACAACATCCGGGTACTTGGTATGTGAAAAATCACGATGCCATCAAACTTCAGGTCCCCTGGTCCCCTGAACCGGCAGCTGTAGAACAGCACCAAGGCATCATGGGTCGTGACTCGTGACGTACTCACAGCAATGCCAAAGCGAGTGATGCCGTCTTTCTCGCATGCTGGAATGACTTTGTCTAGTTTAGAGTTATCATGTGACTCTCCGTCAGTCACCACCACCATCACTTTACTGGCACCCGGACGTCCTCCGTTTGTAGTCAGAAAAGCGTTCACCCTGTAACACACACACACACACACACACACACACACACACACACACACACACATGAAAACCACTTCTGATGTCTCCGGTCTGGATGTGCACAGGCAAGATCAGTGAGATCAGACATACCTGGCATACTCGATAGCTCGGAACGTGTTTGTCTCGGTTCCACCTCTCTGAGGAATCAACGAAGCCGCCTGAACGATCGACTCTCTGGTTTTATACGTGTTCAGGGTGAACTCCATTTTGGGGTCGACGCCATACTGAATGATGCTGACCTGATCCAACATGAAATCACATAAATAATAATAATAGGATGAAATAAATCATTCTGACACCAGACACCACTGGTAATGTTTAACCTCGAGCGTTGTTACATGCCTGAGATTGCTGGGGTCCGATATCAAGGTGTCCTAAGAGCTGCTTAAGAAAATTCACAACAGGAGGCCAAGGATAAATACTGTTAGATCCGTCCAGAACTATAGCGATGTCCATCGGCCCACCGCAAGCTGCAGGACAGTGAAACAGATCATAAACGTACAATTCAAAGTGCACGTGATATAAAAGGCACCATATAGTTTTACTTGAACGCCACATTTCTCTGCACATGAATTAAGAGAATAACAGCACTGAGCCTCTTCCTTGGATCCTCTTCCATGCAGAATATTTTGAGCTTCTTCGTAGTTTCAGGTTTGTGCATGTGCACGTCCTCTAAAATTCAAACCACAGGATTTTAACAGGGCCCGAATCCAGAGACTAAAGCGGCAAATACACTTCAGTTTCACTAACACTGCTCACGTCGTCATCTGTGTACCTTTTCTTCACAATTTTATTCAAACTGAATGAACCTTTACATTCGCAATTACTGAAAGGAATTTAACCCACCTTGCTTGACTCAATAGAAATTTACGGAAAATCTATTCCGTATCTATCAAAGCATATATATGAAACATTTTACATCCTAATTGAGCCAGGATTTGGATTATTAACAGATTTTAAACGTAAAATGTGAATGTAAATGTGTGTGTGTGTGTGTGAGAAACAGAAGAACATGAGCGAGAGATCAGAGCTGAGGCGTACTTTGTAGTGCAGGAGAGAACGCTGGTTGTGGAGCGAACAGAGGGCTCACTTCTGCACACACTCCCGGGTAGAAATACTGAGTAGCACAACCCTGAGCCCAGAGAGGACCGCATGTCTGAAACACACACACACACACACACACACTTAACAAATCTGTCCACTAAATAAGGACCACATTTGTGCGCCACTGCATTCCAGCGGCACGTTTACCATAAATCCGCGGTTTTTGGTGGTTTGCATCAGGGTCAGACCCAGACTCATGTTAATGTTGATGTTCTGCACGTTCGGTATGTTGACAGTGTCTGAAAACAAAAAGAAAAACAGACGAGCAGTTAAATGTACAGCATGTGGGCAAAATAAATCACCACCATCATCCATTACAGATCACAGCATCCGTTCGGCCGTGTGGAGGAATGTTCTTTGTTAACAGGATTGCGTCATCACGACATTCTGACCCTGCACTTCACTTCTTAATGATTTCCTGCTGTCTTACACACAAACACACACACACACACACACACACACACACACACACACACCCCACACTATTGTGTTTTTATGGACAGCCTGAAAGTTGCAGAGCTGATTGTGTCATATCTTTGGCAGTAAGACGTCTTATGAATATGGTGGTTATAAAGCATTATGATGCTTTATAAATGCATTGTAATGTGTTATGTAGCCAACAAAATCCTGTAAAAGTGCTCATAAGCAGATAAAAGCTTGATAATGTCTTATGAGCATTTTGATAACTCTATGTAGGCTATATATAACCATTACTAAACAATATTTAACTACATTAGACAAGACTATATAGGCCATGTAAGTAGTTAAATGCATTATAATGTGTTATATAACCTACATAATCCCATCGAAATGCTCATAAATAGATAGATACTTTATAATGTGTTATATAACCCGTGTAATCCAGTCTAACTGCTCATAAGTAGTTCAATGCAAAATAATAATGAGTTATATGGCCTACATAATCTTGTCTAAATGCTCATAAGTAATTAAATGCATTATTATGTGTTATAGCACCTACATAATCTTGACTAAATGTTCATAGGTAGTTCAGTGCATTATAATGTGTTATAGCCTGCATAATAGTGTGTAAACACTCATAAGCAGTTCATTGCATTATAATGTGTTCTATAGCCTACATAATCCTGTGTAAACACTCATAAGCAGTTCATTGCATTATAATGTGTTCTATAGCCTACATAATCCTGTGTAAACACTCATAAGCAGTTCATTGCATTATAATGTGTTCTATAGCCTACATAATCCTGTGTAAACTCTCATAAGCAGTTCATTGCATTATAATGTGTTCTATAACCTACATAATCCTGTGTAAACACTCATAAGCAGTTCATTGCATCATAATGTGTTCTATAGCCTACAGAATCCTGTATAAATGCGCTTAAGTAGCTAATAACCTGAATTTCCCTTCGGGGATTAATAAAGTTTATCTTATCTTATCTTTAATATGTTAGGAGCATTTAGATAACCTTATGTAGGCTATATAAGCATTCATAAACAATAATTTAAATACTTAAAAGCACTTAGACAGGATTTTGTAGGCGTATGTGTTTTACTGCATTAGAAAAACAACACGACAAACTGAGTGGTATTTATTTTAAAGAACAGTTTTCTTTTTTCAAAATTGGTTTTTTAAGTTTAAAAACACATTTTAGAAAAATAGATATACCGGTTAGAATTGAGTAGGGTTAGGTTGCTAGGCTACTCGGGTCTTTCTGCAATCAGGTTGTGTCTCTTTCTCTTTATAAACACCGTGGCGCTTTAGATGCACTAACGCCCCTGAAATCGCAGTTCGTTGTTTAAGGAAACTTTCCCCTAAAACTGCATTATTGTAACTCACGATGACCATGTACACATCTGCGGTTTCCTGTTTTAGGATTCTTTCGAAACGGGCCCACATACTGCTAAACAACCAAGTTTTAAACACACATCAGCGCGAGCCGCTGTGGAGCTCCATATTAGCCCCGGGACCGTGAGTGTGCGAACCATGTCACTGTTTATCTCACAGATCGCAGGCTTGGCACTGTATTGTGTCATCAGATGGGCTCTTTGAGCTGGAGTAAAATGATAAAACACTGAAATGTGCATTTCACAACCAGGCTTCACACACACCCACACACCCACCCACACACACAGGACTGACTTCTCAACACCCAGAGCTTTTGATTAGCTTTTATGACGTGCCTTAAATTTACTGACACATTACATTTATTATTTTCTTTTTTCTGTCATTGCTTGCATTTGTGGCATTTTTATTATTTTCCCTTTTTACCCTTTTTTTCTTTATTTCTCTGTTTTTCACTTCACACTGTAAAGCACTTTAAAATGTTGTTAATGCCTCTCTTCTTCTTCTTCTTATTATTACTAGTAGTAGCAGTATTAGTAGCATATTAATAATAATTTATATCATTTGCAATCATTTTTAGCATTTTAATTAATAACAATTATTTATACTAAATATAATCTGATAATAAAAAAGAAGAAGAAGAGTCAATATTTTATTAAAAAATGATTATTAACATATTAATAATAATAAGCTAGTGCACTCTCAGGGCCGGACCCAAGCCCGGATAAAATCAGGAAGGGCATCCGGCGTAAAATCTGTGCCAAATCAAAAACATGCGGCTCGTTCACCAGATTTCCACAATGAAGACGGACGATCGGCTGTGGCGACCCCCTAACGGGAGCGGGCGAGAAAGAAGAAGTGCACTGCAATGTAAAGTGAGGTGTGTAAACTTACTCTGTAGGTTGAGTTTATCGCAGGTAGTCGTGGGTCCTGCAATCGCACATTTATACACATCTCCTTTCCTGTTCTGACTGTAGCCTCTCCAGGGAGCTCCCACTAATAACCTGTAACACCATTAAACACCATTAAACACACAGCCAGGAAAGAAAGCCACGTTTACCCTGCGTTCATGCTAGCGAGCGACAAGACGCTTAACGTCCGTCTCTTGTGGGCGTGGGGTGAGCCAAACTGTACATAATTTACTAAAGTACACGACTTGCATTTGTTTACAGTTTAATCTAATATTTTAGTAAAGTGACAAAGTGTGAAGTTCGGTTGTTTGATTTACATCAGATTTGTAGCGCAAGCTAACTGTAATAGCTACAGACACTCTCCAGAGGCACCAACTTTCCACGTTCTCCAAATGTACTTCACCATGCGTGATGCAAAGTAAATTAAAAATGAAAATTAATTAATGCACTAATCAGTGTGAAGATCACTTTGTACCAGCCTCAGTTTAGATTAGCACAGGAACTAATTGCACGTTGAAACTAAAAAATGTTGTACGGCGTGCAGCATATGATGGGTTACAGGAGTCAGTCGAGACAACGGTTACAGGAGTCAGTCAAACTTGCTTAAAGTTGAGATTATCTCAGCTCACGTGTCGCTCTGCTCGGTTTCGTGTCACACGCTTGTGCGAAGGAAATGAGCGGTGGCCGGACACTTTGTCACTCACTAGTGTGAACACACATTTAGAAAGATCTAGTGTTTTTTAGCGCTTCATCATCATCTTCAGCAGTAAATGTCAGCCTGACTCCGGTGTTTGTGCATCAGCACTGTAAGCTGAATTTGTGCTGGTGTCCTCCTATGAAGTGTGTCTCTGAAGTTTATGATAATTGATGGACTGTAAGCTGGTGATTATACACACACACACACACACACACACACACAGGAAAGACGCCTCACACACACTCTGAACATAGTGTTCAGAGGATTTCACTGGATTGGAATGTATAAAAACAACACCTGTAACCTGTAATGACCTGTGTGTGTGTGTGTGTGTGTGTGTGTAAAACTGTGAGCCATTTCTTTATAAGGACCAAATAAAGACCCCCTTAATGATAGCATTGAGCTTGTGGAGACATTTGCCTGGTCCCCATGAGAAAAAAAAAGCAGCTTTTATTGACATATGGATAAACAATCAACAAACAAATAAGTAAACAAACAAACAAAGTGTACTAAGATTCAATGAAAATACCCCAGTCAATGAAACTATCCCACAAAGATAAAATTGCAAATGTACATGTGTGTATGTCAATAAACAAACAAACAAACAAACAAACAAACAAATAAATAAATAAAAACAGCCCCATTTCCTTCAGTATAGTGAGGTTAAGGTTAGCTGTAGACATAGTGTTATTTATCTACAATAACACACACATCAATAAAAATATCCTGTGAAGATAAAATTACAAGTGTGTGTGTGTGTGTGTGTGTGTGTGTGTGTGTGTGTGTGTGTGGGTGGGTGGCTGAAAATAAACACTACACTGCTGAATCATTTTCTGGACCATTACTGACACAGTATACAGTTTGTGGTTTGTGGGATCATCACATTTCTGGCCACATTTATCTATAAACTGTGCAATGAAGCTGACTCAGTAGGACAATAACACAAGTATGTGTGTGTGTGTGTGTGTGTGTGTGTGTGTGTGTGCGTGTGCGTGTGTGTGTGTGTTCCACTTCCTTTGATTATACACTGTATTGGAGACACACCCACGCAATTACACGTACCCTAGATATAGTAAGTCACAAATTCATGTCCCTTCAGGCTTCATGTGCAGAGGAGAAGAGTTTCATTTTATCTTTTAACATTTTATTTCTACAGTTATGGGAAAAAGAAAGTACACCCTCCTTTAATTCTAGGTTTTTATTTATCAGGACCCAAATAACAATTGTGCGGTCCTCAGCAACTTCTATAAACAATCAAAAAAAAAAAAAAAAACTCAGGTGACGACAAAAAACACAACAGATTTCAATGTAGTCAAAAAGTAAACCACCATTCAGAAACCTGGTGGGAAAAAAAATAAGTACACCCTATAATTCAGTAACATGTAGAACCACCTTTAGCAACAATAACTTGAAGTAAATGTTTTCGGTAGGAGTTTATCAGTCTTTCACATCGTTTTTGGAGAAATTGTAGTGCACTCGTCTGTACAACATTGCTTCAGTTCATTGATGTGTGAGGACATGAGTTTATGTACAGCTCTCTTAAAATCCTTCCACAGCATCTCAATGAGGTTGAGGTCTGGACCTTAACCTGGCCATTCCAACACCTTGATTTTTTTCTTCTTTAACCATCCAGAGGTCAATTTCCTGGTGTGCTTGGGATCACTGTCCTGTTGCATGACCCAATTTCGGTCCAGGTTAAGCTACTGGATAGATGGCCTCACATTTGTCTCAAGAATATTCTGCAAGTTTCCCCAGGTCCTGCGGCTGTGAAACAAGCCCAAATCATCAGCCCTCCACCAGCATTCTTGGCAGTAAGTATGAAGTGTTTGTGGTGATACGTTGTGTTTGGGTTTTTTCCAAACATGGTGCTCTGCATGATGACCAAATACACTATATTACCAAAAGTATTCGGTCACCCATCCAAATGATCAGAATCAGGTGTCCTAATCACTTGGCCTG
>CM075019.1:21702089-21719549 GCA_037576675.1 Pangasius sanitwongsei | reverse complement strand
AGCAGCCGCAGGTCTTCTGGAGACTTTGACTGTCGACTCGCTTCTTATTTCTGCAGCGAAACCCAGCAGCCTTCATTATGCTTTTATCTGAAAAGTGTCTCTTACATAATATAATGCTTTCTTTACTGACATACAAATATTTTTCATGTAAATGTAATATCATTTAATTTGGGCTGGAAAACTAATATTTGGAATCTAACATGTTTTTGTAATGAAAAAGTAAATAAAGTAAATAAAAAGGTTTGGACTTCAAAATAATAGGGTGCCTAGACTTTTGCACAGTGTGTGTGTGTGTGTGTGTGTATACACACACACACACACACACAAACTTTTGGCTACTGAAATAAGTAAAAATGCTCAAACTTCTGAACAAAAATGTTTCCCTGGTTTCATTTTTTTTAAAGACACATTAATAATTTTAACAAAATATAACAGAAATTAGAAATATTTGCTAAAACAACTTATTTCCTTCATTCTGCTCTTCTGTAACTGCTGGCTTATTGTTTTACATTTTTTTTTATCTTATTTTTGTAATTTATTGTACACTTGGTTTATCAGTAACATCCTAACTCCACGTCAGGACTAAATTTTTAAGCAGGTAATAAACAATCAATAATTATCTACGGTGCTTATGGCAGAGTAAAAATGATTTAATCAGCAGTATAAACAGTGAGATTATGATGCGTCCATGCAGCATGTGTTTCTGGCCTGAGTTTCAGGTTCAGTCACGTTACCGCGTTCCACTTTTATTTCTGTGTAGCCTCATAAAGGTGTTTATAGAGAAAATCAAGCAATAAAAAGCAAACTTGTCTTTCTGAATAAAGGCTCAAATTATAAACTTTAATGAACCTTATTTAACTTTAACAAAAAAAGTACAAATTAATCTCTGTGACATGATTTGTAGTGTATGTGCAACACAAAAAAAAAAGATAAAAAATAAAGATTTGCCTGTCAGTCCAATTAAAGGACTTCTGTAACTGTCAGTCCCAATGAAGGAGGCGTGGCCGAAGTGTCCCTCAGTCTCAGAGAAGGAGGCGTGGCCTATGTGTCTGTCAGGCCTAGTAAAGGACCTTTGCGGCTGTCAGTGAGAGTGAAGGAAGTGTAAACATCAGCCACGCTGAAGGAGGAGTAAGGAGTAAAGGAGGTGTGGGCTCTGCATCAGTCCTAGTAAAGGAGGTGTGGTCTCAGTTGCCGTGTCCGTCCTTGGGAAGGAGGCGTGGCCTATGTGTCTGTCAGTCTCAGTCGTAGTAGTAAATAAATCCAACTCTAAATCTTTTTTTTTTTTTTAAATCGTATGTTGAATTGCTAGCTGCCTTGAAGTCACCCTAAACGTTATAAAATGAATCATTAATTTGAGTGCACAGGTGGTCAAGGTGTGAAAACTGTCACTGCAGTGAAAAAAGAAAAAAAACAAACAGAGGCATCTGAAAAAATGCCTTAGGAATATCTGACAACATTCCGTGCCCTAACACAGAACCCATATCCACTGAGATATCCAAAGCTCGGTCAAGATTTCATCAAAACCACAGGAAAGCAACGCAGCCTGGACATGTAGGAGGGAATTTTTTTTTTTACTGGAACAGTATCCTGAATATTGTTCTGAATATTGTCCACACTCTGTACGCTGCATCCGCTGGCACGCTGAGAAAACCACAGACCTGCCCGAACAGAGACTCTGCATTTGTTTGTGTAGTAAATGAAAGGAAGGAACCCACTTCTCCTGAGATAAGTTCCAGAGGAACTGTGCTCCGCAGGGATCTGCAGACACTACACACCAACACAGGAAGTGCAGGAGGAAGTGCTGGTGCATGCTCTGTAGAGTGGCATGCATGAAGGTTTTTGAAAAATGTGTGTGTGTGTGTGGAGTAGGAAATTATCAGTACTAGTGTATTATATGGACATGCATTACTTTCTACAGCAGCTATTTATACTGTTTAAACTTTTTCTTACCAATTTGTGGAATGAAGTCTGTGTCAAAAGAAAAGGAGGCGTGGCCTATGTGCCTGTCAGTCTTAATTAAGGAGGTGTGGCCTATGTGCCTGTCAGTCTTAATGAAGGAAGCATGGTCCCTGTGCTTGTTAGTTCCAACTAGGGAGGTGTGGCTTCTTGCCTGTCAGTCCTAATAAAAGAGGAGTGGCTTCTTGTATGTCAGTCTTAATGAAGTCTGTCAGTCCTAATGTAGGAGGCGTGGTCTTTGTGTCTGCTGGGCCCAGTGAAGTGGGTGTGGCTTCTTGCATGTAAAATCTATTTAATCTATAAACTGGAAAATGTGAGTTAGTGTTACACATCTGACAAGCATGTAATTTGCAAATGCAGACAATGCAGCACTGATTTTCTGTGAAAAGGGGTGGGGCATGTGGGTTTGGGTGTGTCCCCGATTTGCATATTCATAGGATCTGGATTTTTTGATGATGGCAAAAGTGTCATCATTCTGTTTCTGTCTTACACAAATACGCAATTTATTATTTAATATAGAACACACACACACACAGACACACACAGACACACACATGCCCGGTCCTTACCATTTCCCCTGGTGATTGCTGAATTGCTGCACCGTGTAACCAAACTCATCTGGTTTCGGGCCCGTGAAAATTTTGGCTCCTGATGTTCCAACATTAAATTCCTCAGAGTGTTCAATACACCAACCTGCACACACACACACACACAGTTACACTAGACACATAGACAAAAAAAAAAAAAAAAAGCAAGACCCATCATGCAGACCACAGACCCATACACACAATAGAAACCAACCTGAAGCTAGACACACACTCACACAGATAATAATCATTTTCAAGATCTAACCTGCTCGAATACACACACACACACACACACACACACACCCACCCACCACAGTAAACCAACCTGTAGAGAGATTCACACAGATAATAATCACTTCATCTGACCCAAAATTCAGAAACACACGCACACAGAATGAGACCCATCTTGATAAAAAAAAACCTCACACAAATAATGACATCACAGTAAACCAATCTTACACACACACACACACACACACACACCCCACAGTAAACCAACCTGTAGAGAGACACACACTCACACAATAATAATCACTTTATGTGACAAAAAATTCAGAAACACACACACACACAGAATGAGACACACAGATAATCACTTTTAGAAAACTTATTCTGGAGAAGCAAACACACACACACTCCCATGCACACACACACACACACACACACACACACATGCACATTACACACAAGACACAAATCGCACGTGATTGCTTTAAGATGACATTTGAAGTCCCGCTTCCCCTAAACTTTCACTGGAATGCGGCACTGAAGTGGTTCTATATTCAGGAATGTAGAAAAGTTTCTGTATTATTCATCACTCTTGGCGAGAGTTAAATATTTTAGCGAATCAAATGATCGAATACGTCACTGCAATATCGCGCTGCTGCGGGAAAATTTCCTTTGCAGCCACCAACACAGCGCTGACAGACACTCGGAGATGCCGTGCTTCGTTTGTGTTTTCTTGTACGTTCAACTGCTCTGCGTTTTAACGGGAGGACGCTGTTACTATAGAAACGACACCGAATTAGAATAAGCGCGTTAATATAAACACTTCGTTCATGTTACATATGTAATGCGTTATATATATATATATATTGCCACAGCATCCAAATGGCTCAAACTCACGCAAACGCACACGCAAACACAGAGCACCACGAAGATCAAGACCCATTCTGATTAATCTCCAACACACATCTGGAGGTGCGCGCACACACACACACACACACACACACGCATGCACACACAGTCACTCCGCAGCATCCAAATGGCTCAAACTCTCAGACATACACACGCACACACACACACACGCACGCGCACACTCTGCAGCATTTAAGTAGCATAAACTCTCTCGAGCGCACATCCACACACACACACATGTACACACAAACAGCCACAGACGCACACAAATGCAACACCAGTCTATGAAATAATTAAACTCAGTACAAAACATTATATCATTTTTTCACAGGTTTATTAAACACAGTCCTGCTGTTTTAACAGTCGTATATATTCTGAAACGTATCGTGCATCATAAAATCTTCACTGAGGACCATGAATATTCATACTTAGTGAATCATTCACATAACTAGCCGCTCTTTTTAACAGCTTAATCGCTCGTGCGTCTCTTTGTATAAAATCGTCAGAACAAATTCCACTCGAGCTCACGTCCGCTTAAGAAACATCTCAATCTCCTCAAGATCTCCTCAGAAACAACACAGGAACAAACAGGAGCCACAAAAAATGACGTTTTTCCTCCCACAGTACTCACGCCTCACCGAGAGGGACTTTTTGCACAACGCTCATTCACAGCTGTCTAGACGTCTCTACATTCATGTGAATAATTAAACAATTCCTTGGAAGATAAACCAGGAAGTTTAGGCCATGACTGGAAATCCCAACACAATCACGACTGCATGCAGACGCACCGCATCGGAAAGAATTATTTCGAATGGCACAGGTTATATAAGACATGAGTGCTTAATGGATTACGGGTCACGTAAAAACGTCTGCGTAGCCGTTATGCAGAAGCTACACACACACTTCAGGACTCTTTAGTGTGTATACAGACCGCACACTAGGGGAGGGCAATGTGACAAAAATAGCAAATCACTCTTCATTTCTACGATATAGGATATGTAGCATGATATGTATTCTCTTTTTTGTTTTTTTTACATTTAAAAATAACATGAATAATTTTTTTATTCATAAAAAAAACTGCACTAAAGTCTTAAAAAGAAAAAAAATTCTGGTCACCAAATTAAACTTCTTGGCCTTGGAACAAATCGTTACATTTGGCACTGCCTATAACCCTGTGCACACCATCCTCACTGTGAATCATGGTGGTGGTAGCATCATGTTTAGCTTTACCCTTACCTTCTTGGTAGCTGAACGCAACCTTTTTTTTTTTTTTTTAAACTTCGTGCAGTTTTATATCATTGCCAGAAGCAATGTGAAGATTAATGTGCAATTAGAGCATCTTCCAGCTCTTTTTTTTTTTTTTTTTTTTAAAAAGATGAGATTACTGTCCTAAGGGATGTTGTCTGAATAAAGGAAAAGAAAAGACCTTCTATTACTTGTTAGTGCAAAACTAAAGAGCATTAGACACTGAACGTGTCCTGGCTAATCCAGTTCATTTGAGGGGGAAAAAAAAAAAAGTCATCCCTTTAAATAGCTTCTATCCAAATCCACTACATGCGACTTAACGCGTCATCAAGATTATAGGAAACATTTCCAGACATTCCACACATCCTGGAACATGCTGACGTCGGACAGGCTTGATCCTGTCCTCTTGTCTCTCTAAGCAGTTCAGCACACCATGTAAAGCTGAAGTTTGTTTTTGGGACGAGTTGGGATAAGTTGAGGAAAGTTAAGCTGAGGAAAGCAGAAACACAAACCACACTTAGGCTGAAATTAGCTCTGAAACGCCTCGAGATGTGCAGTTTTGCAGGTTTCAGGTGGAGATCATGCCTGCTGCAGCAGAACAAAACAAAACATTTCATGTTCACGTCAGCATTTTTTTTGACACTGAGTCAAAACACCACACACGGGGGCTCCTGAGTGAGGCGACAGAAAAAACGTTCACCCTGCCATGTGGAGAGTGCGAGATCGAATCCCTAAGGGCCTGTTCACACCTGGTAATAACATGCGTCCTGGGGGATCGGATCACAAGCGGACAGAGCTAAGTACAGGTGTGAACGGGGACAGATGTCGCGAAAGATGCATTTTGATCCAATCACTCAAACCACATTCGGAGGTGGTCTGGGACGCATATGGCCACATCACATTTGTAGTGTGAACATGAAGTAGTGCATTTCAGTGCATCCCGGACAGCAACGAAGGAGCGGCAACCGGAAAATATGTAATCAGTACAAAACCGTTTGGAAATGGCGCTGAACCGTAGCACTCTGCCGCTAGGCTAATGGATAAAGGCGAAGCTATAACAGCAGAAACGAAAGCAGCTGCTTGTCATGGCTTCATTCCTCGTCTCATCTCTCATTCATTTCTGAGTTTCGTTAGCAGAACACACGATTCAAACGTTTGAAACAGTGTATACAGCTACATGAGATAGGATTCGTGGGACATTTCTACTTGAAAATAAATGCGGCGGAAGACTGATGTAATAAAGGTGTGTGACAGCCTTTCTCCAGCGGAAACAATGCAAGAAATCCGATCACAGGTGGTCCGCACGTTAATGTCAGCTGTGAACGGCTATGCGTCCCCCGGCTGTCCGCTTATGATCCGATCACCCAGGACACATGTTAATGCTGGGTGCGAACAGGACCTAAGACGCCACAGCCATCCGCGGAACAAAACTGTCTGTGCTCTTAGCATGGCAAGGCCATCTTCTCTCTCATATTCTCTCTCCCCTGTCAATCACACTGACACTAGCCAATCGTGGGCATTTCTGAGTTCATGTATGTGGAAGAGGACAGATAGCGCTTTCTTCTGTGTGTGCTACGCTGCCCTGTCACGCAGCATGAGTAACGGTTCTAAAAAAAAAAATGCAGTTGGCTGACTTCACATGTCTTGGAGGAAGCACGTTAGCCATCAACCTTCCTGGTTGCCTGCTGTTGTATGATAGGGAAGAGCTGGCGGGAATTCACCAAGACCAAATTAGGGAGAAAATGTGAAAAAACACCACACACACATATACGAATAGAAATAAACAGGAGGGACATTTTCAGGACTATAAAACACTCCAGCTAGTGATGAAACTTATATGCTTTTTCAAACAAATATTCATAAGTGCAGGAAGTGAGGTCACTGTTCCCAGAACATATCGGTAATCATTCAAATCATTCAAAAATTTAGCACCACTTTTAGCACCAATTTAGCACCTGTCACTGGTAGCTTTTTTCTGGCAGGAAGTCCAAATTAAAATTAATACCCTGTTGCTGTTCAGTTGCTGGACGGTCCCTCAGGCCAGGAACAAACTTGCTTTCAGAAATGAAAGTATCAATTTCCAAGAAACCAGCAACAGTGAAACCCTCAGATTCCTGCAGTGACTAGAGACGACTGGAACTACTACACTAGAAACTCCAGGAGCTGGGGCATTCAACTTTAGCTCAACTTCCATGAAAGGCAGCATTGTTGCACAATCCATGAACAAAGCATATCAGGGTCAACAGACTTAAAACCAGAGATCCGTCCGAGCTGCATGCTGTATCTTCAACATGTGAATATTCAACTGTGTAATGCATTCATTTACCAAATAAGCAGCTAACCAGCTAGCTAGCTAACTCACCCAGACAAACATGCACGGCGTGCTCGCAACTTCCCCTTCCTTCATAGCAAGGAACCTGCTGAGTATGATTTAATTCATTTCAATTCAATTTTATTTGTATACCGCTCTTAATATTGCAC
Organism: Pangasius sanitwongsei; assembly: GCA_037576675.1. Taxonomy (NCBI): domain Eukaryota; kingdom Metazoa; phylum Chordata; class Actinopteri; order Siluriformes; family Pangasiidae; genus Pangasius; species Pangasius sanitwongsei. The sequence continues at coordinate 21,712,143 of CM075019.1, read as the reverse complement.
ATTGTCACAAAGCAGCTTTGCAGAAATAAATACATTCAGGATATAAATTGTAAATGTATGAATTCATCCCTAATGAGCGAGCCAGAGGCGATGGTGGTGAGGAAAAACTAACCGAGACGATATGAGAAGAAACCTTGAGAGGAACCAGACTCAAAAGGGAGCCCATCCTCATCTGGGTAATAGTGCGATTATAAATAAATGGATTATAAATAGATGGATAGTGCGATTATCTATCCACTGTCCACTGATGGAGACCTGAGTGCCCATATGAACCACAGTCCAAGGCCATCTCCACGGCCCCATCCCAGCACTCTCAATGATCTCCAGGCTGACCATGGGGGGCCACCCCCAGCAGCAGCGAGCGATCTCCAACCGATGAGAACTCCAACCAGAAGTAGGGCATCCGGATGGATCAGGCAGGTCCGGAGAGCAGAAGGGGTCAGGGTCACCAGTAGACATCTCCAACTTCACCAAACACCATGCGCATCATAAGAGCAAATACTTCCCACCTTTTTATTAAGAAAATAATCATAAGCATCCAAACTACGATAAGCTTTCACTGTCTCTCTGGTGTAAACACACTCCATGTCAACAAGTTAATGATACACTTCGGGGTTTAGTCACTTCGGGTAAAGGTTTTAAGTCTTTCACATTCTTGTTCAAAGCATCGTGAAAGACAAATCAATCATTTATGTTCATTTGTGTATACATCGTGTTTGTTCGCTTTGGGGGGGCCTCAAGAATTCTGAGCTAGTCATTTTGTTTAGACAGCTTTACGTTAAAAATGGTGCCACCGGAAATGTTTTTTATGTTTATGTTTTTTTAATGTCCTTTATCTGCTCATTTCCTGACCAATGATTTGTTTTTACGACCATTAAAAGCTTCATATTTGTCATTTTGGGCTTAGCTCTTTTTTTTTTTGCCCAGGAGTGTATGTTTGTCTACGGTGTAAAGGAGTTATCAAATAAAGCAGAAGGAACGATGGCAGCGGCTTTGGAACAGCACATCACCGCTTTAAACTGCGGATAGACACAGGAAGGAAAAAAAGTGTGAGAAAAAAGTGCACTGAAAGTGACACTGAGGCCACACATGCACCCATTCGATAAGCTGTCACTGGTAAAGAGTACAACTTGAGGTTGGGACAGATACACATAGCCAGTAGACAAACAGACCCTTAAACACTGAGAGAGAGAGAGAGAGAGAGAGAGCGAGAGAGAGAGCGAGAGAGCGAGAGAAGGGGTGCGACAGGGCTTTGGAGAAAAGACAGAGCTGAGATTAAACTGGGGATATGAGAGACAGAATGCAATGGAAGGGTCAGGCAGAGGGTCAAACAGACCGAGGGAAAGACAGGAAGAGATACAGAGAGAGTCAGAGACAGGAAGAGATATAGAGAAGAGAAGAGAGAGCGAGAGAGAGAGAGAGAGAGAGAGAGAGAGGTCAGATGGTCTAATGCTGCTCATTCAGTTTCAATACAGTTCCAGTTCACTGGCTGCTTTATGGCCAATAAGCCGGCTAACCCACTCTAGCGCAGCGGTCTGGACCGTTTACAGCTACGGCATGTTCGAGTACGCAGACACTACAGAGTCAGGACATGATACAGCTGAGTGCATAAGTTTGCATCCCCCTCTATATTATTTTATCAGTTTGTCTTCAAAACAAAAGAACTGTGAAGCAATAAGGAATAAAACCCTCTGTGTCATGCTGTGGTGAAGTCACAGTTAAGTTGAAGTGTTTTATTCCTCGTGCAACAGAGCAGTTTGGGTAATCAACAGTTACGATTATTTATTTATTTATTGATGAACGTCATACTTTTTTGTCCATCTATAGTTACATTTAATATAGTGGAACGTCCGATAAACAAGTTAGTTCCTGTTCTCACTTATGTTATAACAGCTATAAGCATTAGTTCCCTCACCAGCCTCTCTTTCTTCTCTCTCTCGAAGTTAAGACAAAAAGCTTGTCTCCTCCAATCACTGATCACCACTGTTCCCAACAACCAATCACCATTCTTCCCAAGGACCAACCAGCAATCACTGATCAGTATTTTTCCCAACAACCAATCACTTATCACCACTGTTCCCAACAACCAATCACCATTCTTCCCAAGGACCAACCAGCAATCACCATTCTTCCTAACAACCAATCACTGATCACCATTCTTCCCAACAACCAATCACTGATCACCATTCTTTCCAACAACCAATCACTGATCAGCATTTTTCCCAACAACCAATCACCATTCTTCTGAAAAAACAATCACTGGTCACCTTTGTTTGTCCACTTGGGCATTCTTCATTTCAAGCTCTCTTTTGTGATATTTACAAAATATAAAAAAGTGAGTTATTCCATCTCTAAGCATTTCCTTTGTGTATATTTCCAGACTCACTACCACCGTTTTATTTTATCTGCATTCTTAATAGAAATGATAGAATTTTGTAAATATGTAAATAGTCTGTGACAACAAGACCAAAGAAAACTTTTTACTGTCTACAAGAAATAAATCAAACTATGATATTTATTTGGATAAAACTCGATTGTCTTCTAATTGCCTTCGGAAAATCTTCCCTCTTCACACAACACGTTTTGATATGCAAATGATCATGACGACACAATGAATATGCAAATTAGTTTTTTTGTCAGAAAAGAGTGAGCAAGACCAACAGGCTGTCAGGTTTAGGGCGTGTCCTAAAGTTACCGAGTTTAGGGCGTGTCCTAAAGTTAACGGATTTAGGGCGTGTCCTAAAGTTACCGAGTTTCGGGCGTGTCCTAAAGGTACCGAGTTTAGGATGTCTCCTAAAGTTAACGGGTTTAGGACGTGTCTTAAAGTTACCGGGTTTAGGACGTGTCTTAAAGTTACCGGGTTTAGGGCACGTGCACTGTTTAATTCATTTCATTTCACTTTAATTCACTTCAGTGCAAATCTGTGTGGGTTGTAAATGTCTGAACTGACATACTGGCACTGCACTGAATGTAAATAAATTTTTTTTTGAATGTTAACAACTGAAAAGGAGGCGTGTCTCTGATCAATTTCTACAGAAAGTTAAACCTGTGAGCAATTTTGACACGACAGGCAGTTTTTCTACACATGTATCTACAGTTCCATATTTCTATTATAACTAACACACACACAAACACAAACACACACACACACACAAACACACACTGTAATCCGGACACCTCTGTATACACGCGCGCGACTGTACACATTCATTATCCTAAGCGCAGGTGGATCACATCACCTTTTAATCTAAACCCAGTCATGTGTAAACCACACTGTAAACCTGGAGTCTGGACTTTTTCTGGACTGTTCTGTGGTTTAAAGTGTCTGCAATGTGGTTTAAATGTAGAAACACTCACCCAGTAAAACCAGCGGCAGCAGCAGCGCGCGCTTCCGCAGCTCCATGTCGACGGTGATGCGGTCAGGTGTCGCGCTAACTTTCGTCCTCGGGACGCGCGAGAGAACTTAATGAATAATTAATGAGCGTGGGTGGATTCATCCAATCACAGAACAGCGAAATGGCTGCGACTTCCTTCTTCTTTCTTCTCAATTTTATTTGTATAGCGCTTTTAACAGTGGACATTGTCACAAAGCAGATTTACAGAAATAAATGGATTCACAAAAAATATATCGTAAATATGTGAATTTATCCCCTTCATGCGCTCACAGCTGTAAATAGTGTCCGGGTTGCCAGGTTGAAATAGTTCCGCCTAATGAAACTTTTGTTTGGTAATATTTGCAATGAATAAATAAATGAATAATTAGAGTTAGGGTTTAAAAAAACCCAGATGATACCGATTTTAATAGTCAAATAAAAAAACAAACAAACAAAAAAACAAAGAAAGAACCAACCAATAATAATCTGATTATGTAGATTTTAATAGTCTTTTGGGCATTTTAAAATCCCAAAAGATTCCTATAAATTCCTATAAATTATCATATATATATATAGGAATTAAAATATAAATAAATAATAGTATAATTATATTGATTTTAATAGTCACATGGGCATTAAACAAACTAACAACAAAATAAACAAATAAATGAACCATAAATAATAATTTAATTATATCGATTTTATTGTATGTATTGTATTGGGGATTACTGTATGTATTATGTTTTGGGTATTAAAATAAATAGCTTAACAAACAAACAAGCAAATAAATAAATAAATAAATAAAAAAATCTGATTATATAGGTTTTTAATAGTCATATGGACATTAGAATAACAAATATATACAAAAAAAACAAAGAACCAAATAAATAAATAATAGTTTGATTATAATGATTTTAATAGTCTTTTGGCCATTGAAACAAACAAACAAACAAACAAACAATAAACAGGCCAATGATATGTAAATTGAACAGTCTAAAGAAAGAAAGAAAGAAAGTCTTTGGTGTTGTGCATCAATAAATTAATTATACTTTATACTATACTTTATTATACAGTATCATAGATGCACTTTCATTAAAACCACTAAAAACTGTATATGCTATGTAACATAACTCAAACTCATCTGAGACCATCTGAGGTAAAACAACATCATGAAGCAACATCATCGAACAAAATCATGATGTATTTGTATGCGTCACCTAGTACTACCTGCAGGGTAAAAAAGAACAATCTGGCAACCCTGTAGGGGGTCGTGTGGGCCATGTCGTGACGTCATGAGTGCGCTGGAACGTCCACCAAACAGAGAAAGAGTTTCCATTTATGGGCTTCAGGCTCCAGTGGGAGAGTCATTTGTAACCCTGGCTCATGGAGCTCACCTGAGTCACTTTACAGCCCAGTGAACTCCCACAGTGTGAGTGAATCACATCTCACTTCCACTCCTGCTGTCAAACTGCACGGAGTTCAGCTGGCACGCCTGATCCTGAGGATGGAAGTGTACGGGTTTGGGTCACATTCCACTAAAACAGAGACTTCTTCAGGGACTCTGTGTTGAGATGACTCACACATGCTCACTAAATAAACTTCAGGGCAGCAGATCCGAGTCCGAGATTAACGGATGATGCTGTGGCTAGTCAAAGAACACTCTGTGTTGTGCAATTATAGCAAAATACTCAACAACAGGGTGGTCTGATGAAGCAGAGCCACTGTTACCATCCCAAGCTGAATATTTTCCCATAACATCGTCTCCTTAAGTGTTATATTCCTCTTTTACTGCAGTGATTTGGCAACTTTTTTTCATTTATTAAAGAACAATGTCGTGTTTTTGTTTTTTGTTTTTTTCGTCGTGGAACGTCAGTGAGTAAAGTTAGCTCCTGTTCTCACTTACGTTATAGCAGCTGTAAACAGCCATGACCTCACCAGTCTCTCTTTTTCCTCTCTCTTAATGTTAACAAGAGAAAAAAACAAACAAACCACAACTTATATGTGACCGAGAAACCACAAAGAAGCGTAATCTCCTCTGTCCTGAAGATGTCTGGATACGTCACGTCTCTTTACAGAAAGCTTCACCACTTCATCTCTGTGAAAGAGCGGTTACTATAGAACCGAGAACGGATCAGAACGAGCGCATTAATATAAACCTGCACTACTGACCAATCAGAATGGAGAATTCAATACTGCTGTGGTATAGATAGATAGATAGATAGATAGATAGATAGATAGATAGATAACTGTTGATAAACACTTTTATCAACAATTATATTCATTTTGTGTTCAGAAATTCCTGATAAGATCATTAAAAATAAGGATATAAAAATCATTAAAAAATGATAAAGCTGTCCAGTACGAGTGGGTTTGCATTCAAAACATTTATAACATTTTGCTGTTAAATAGTTAATCACGTTTTTGTAACGTCTTTAGCGAAATATTGGTGGGTGTGTTAGAAATGTCAGGACAGAAGATCAGAGTAGAGTTTATATGATTTCTTTAGTCCTGAATGATGACAGACAACAGAATAGTTCATTTCTTTCTCCTCAGTAACGGCTTTATCTTGGTCCTGTGGATCAGGAGGCTCTGGGCAGGAGCACACACACACACACACACACACACACACTCAGTCATTTACACCTAGAGTCCATCTATGAGGCATGTTTTTGGAAATTTGGGGTGCACACCTAACTAGAAGCAGCTAGCAACTACAGCACGAGCATACCATCTTAACACAGACATCTCCACATATGGTGTGTGAGTTTGTGATAGGGCATGTAGGTGAGGAATGCAGTTTCGCAGAAACGCGCAGTAACCACACGGTGCAGATGTGGCGAGTTAGCTCACCCAAACTTCCCCAAAGTATTAATTAAACCAACAACCACCATGCTGTTTTTTTTTCTTTTCTCATCATGATCACTGTATTGCACTTCTCACAAGATTTCCTAATACCAACGTCAATAAACTAGAACTTGTGCAATCCTTAGCGGTGAGAATATTAACATGCAACTAGAAGACAAGACATGAAACCAGTTTTAGCCTCACCAGAACGGCTTTAGGAATGACTATAAAAGTCTTAAATCTCTAAATGGTTTAGTATTATGATCATCTAATGTTCACCTTCTTCATATTCCATGCGTAAACTTGAAAAAGAGTGACCAAACTAACGCCCACCTCCATCTGTCAGTGGATCACCAACTTCCTGACAGACAGGAAGCAGCTAGTGAGGCTGGGAAAATTCACATCGAGCACCTGCTCAGTCAGCACTGGCGCTCCTCAGGGATGTGTGCTCTCCCCACTACTATTCTCCCTATATAGCCTCCTCACCTCCTCAGACACCTCTGTTAAGCTCCTGAAGTTTGCAGATGACACCACGGTCATTGGCCTCATCCAGGACGATGATGAGTCTGCATACAGAAGGGAGGTTGAGCAGCCGGCTCTCTGGTGCAGTCAAAACGACCTGGAGCTGAACACGCTCAAAACAGTGGAGATGATAGTGGACTTCAGGAGGAACCCCCCGGCACTGCCCTCACTCACCATCCTGGACAGCACTGTCGCCACCCTGGAGTCCTTCAGGTTCCTGGGCTCTACCATCTCACAGGACCTGAAGTGGGAGACCCACATAGACTCCATCTTGAAAAAGGCCCAGCAGAGATTGTACTTCCTTCTCCAACTGAGAACGCTAAACCTGCCACAGGAGCTGCTGACCCGGTTATACGGGCTGTCACCGGGTCTGCTCTGTGCTCCTCAATTACTGTCTGGTTTGGTTCAGCTACCAAATCAGATATAAGAAGACTTCAACGGACAGTTGGAACCGCTGAGAGGATTATTGGTGCTCCTCTGCCCACCCTACAGGACCTGTACTCATCCAGAGTGAAGAAACGGGCCGGTAAAATCATTTCAGACACCTCGCACCCGGCCGGCGCCTCAGAGCCCTGACCGCTAGAACATCCAGACCCAAGAACAGCGTTTTCCCACAAGCCATTTCCCTCATGAGCAGTTAACTACTTCTAGGTCCTTCTTAGTGTATTACCTCTCTGTGGATTCATTCTTTACTCTACTACCTCTACACATATCCTTAATGCTTCTGCCATTGCCTTCACCTGGCACACAGCTGTATTACATCTGTACATATATCTGTTCCGTTTAAGCCTATTGTGTGTCCTGTACAGTGTTAGATATTCTCTCATATCATTATTATTATTATTATTTGTATATTTTATTATATGTCTTGCCATCTTATTGGTATGTGTGTTCTGGAAGCTTAATACCAAGTCGAATTCCTTGTGTGTGTGTGTGTGTGTGAGCACACTTGACAATAAAAGCTCATTCTGATTCTGAGTCATTATTTTAATGATTAATTTTATTTGTATGCACTTATATACATTATTATTATTATTATTATTATTATTATTAATTATTATAAAGCTTTAAAGCTGCAGTATGCAACCTTCTGTTTCAAAATTAAAGGTGTAGTCAGAGTAATTTCTCAACCTTTGAGGACCTTAAGTCGCACCCTTTTTTTTTTTTTTTCAAGCTGCAGTATGTAAGCGTTTGTTAAAAATTAAAGGTGTAGCCAGGGTTATTTCTCAACCTTTTGGGTCCTTAGTGATATGCATGTTACTTTAAAGCTGCTGTATATAACCTTTTTTTTTTCTGAGAGGTGTATGAGAGGTGTAACCAGGGCTGTCCTTGAACCTTTGGGGGCCCTAAGTGACATCCTACTTTAAAGCTGCAGTATGTAACCTTTTTTGTGTTATTATTATTATTATTTTACAATTTTTTCGCACTGTAAAGCACTTTGAGCTGCATTTTAAGTGTATGAAAAATGATATTTAAATACATGTATATATTATTCATATTTTTAAAACATTTTTATTACTTTAGGCCTAGAATAACCTCAGGTCACAATGATGTGGTAGTTTAATCCATCTGTTACATTCTTTGTTAAAGAAGTCTCCAGATATTAATCACGTCCCATGGTTTCCATGGTAACAACGACACGAATTAGCTGAACACAATTCACGTCGCAGTAGATCACTGACTGACTTGTTTACGCCACCATGTGCTTTTATCAACAATAAAACTCCACTTTTGTGGAGAAAACGAAGAACAACTGTGTAGCCAGCAGGCTGTACAAGCCCCGCCCCCTTCAGTGGGCGAAGCATCACAAATGGAAAGCTGCTGCTCTCGAGTGCTGTGTGGAATTTCGAGAACTTACAGATTGTTACTGATAAAAGGCAGATGATTACATCAATCAGATGCTCAAATGTGTATTGCTAAACATCTCCAACTTCTCAGATTTCTCCGACTTTCTGTTCGTGCTTGTGCCCGACAATCGCCTGCAAAATATGAAGCAAGTTTCTTTTTCTGCACTGTGCAAGCTCTTGTGCGCACTTGACCTCTCCTCACTTCATCTTTGCAGGCAGCATTACATTACATTTCCTCTTCAGTGTGTGCCTTCTGACTAGATCAAGATAAACATATTTAAACCACAAACATCCTTACACACGATGTTCACTGAGGGCAAAAAGTTCACAATCAGGGACTGTTTTTATTTCATCAGCTTCATCAAATCTTTTACATTTTTGTCAATTTCCTAAATAAGCCTCCAAAATGCTTAATTAATAAAATTAAATTACAAAACGGAGAACTGACCGAGACAATGTCTGGTGTTGTTGGTTAAACGATGCAACATTTAACACTGTATTAAAAGGGTTTTTTTTTTTTTGGAAACTTTCATTGTTTCTATTTTAAAGCTGCAATATGTAATCTTTTTTTTTACTGGGTTTAGCAGGGCTGTTTCTGAAACTAAGTGATATCCTACTCTAAACCATGCTGTGCGTAACATGTTGTTGAAAGTGAAAGGTGTAGTCAGGGTTATTTCTGAACCTTTACAGGAAGTGTTCTAAGAGACATCTGAATTTAAAGCTGGAGTATTTACCTTTTAAAGCTGCAGTATACTGTAGAAGATTTGTGTTCAAAATTAAAGGTGTAACCAGGGCTGTTCCTGAATCTTTAGGACCATAAGTGACATCTTAGTTTAAAGCTGCCATATGTACCTTTTCTTGTTGAAAATTAAATGTGTAATCTTGGCTGTTCTGGACTTTTTAGGGCCCTAAATGCCATCATACTTTAAAGCTGCAGTATGTAATTTCTGAGCTTTTGAGGGCCCTAAGCAACATCTGACATTAAAGCTGCAGTATACAGTATAACCATCTTTGTTTAAAATTAAATGTGTAATCATGGCTGTTCTTTTGAGGGCTCTAAGCGACATCCTACATTAAAGCTGCAGTATGTAACCTTCAAAATATTAATCCACAATAAAATTCCTTGCAAGATCAAATTTTATATCGAATATCAAATCCCAGAATGCCAAAAAACACATACTGCTGCTTTAAATAATGCAAGTCAACTATCAGAGTTCTATTGTGTATAAATTTTTTAAGCAAGTCTAGTTTAGGTATTGATCACACATTCGTGAAGTTATTCACATCACCATAGCAATATGCATAATGCATAATATGCAAATGAGAGATTATGAATATGCAGCAAAGACGTGACTGAGATGAAATCCTATACCTTATTAAGGCTTGTAGCTTTAATTCAATTCAATTCAATTCAATTCAGTTTTATTTGTATAGCGCTTTTAACAATGGACATTGTCCCAAAGCAGC
>CM075019.1:21664806-21694769 GCA_037576675.1 Pangasius sanitwongsei | reverse complement strand
TACAGAGTTGGGGTTAGTTTTAGAGTCATAGTCAGTGTTGGGGTTAGTGGTGGAGTACAGAGTTGGGGTTAGTTTTAGAGTCATTGTCACTGTTGGGGTTAGTTTTAGAGTCATTGTCAGTGTTGGGGTTAGTGTTGGAGTACAGAGTTGGGGTTAGTTTTAGAGTCATTGTCAGTGTTGGCGCTAGTTTTGGAATTATAATCATTGTTGAGGGAAACAGCATTAGGTTTTGGGGTTAAGGTTTGGGTTCAGGATTAGATTTGAGATTCAGCAGTGTTGTTTTAAACTGTCCGACCTCTCTCAGGGCTTCAGCGTAGGAGCTCATGTCTGTCAGGATGACCAGGACGTGTTTCTCACACTGATAGGCCAAGAACTCGGCAGCGGTCAGCGCCAGGCGAGGAGTGATGATGCGTTCAATCCTAAACATGGGAATTAATCTATTGTCAGGACTACACTGCTAAATATACAGCTAGCTTGGTAGCAAATGGATTTTTCTGCTTACGTAGGATCATTGGCCAGATTCAGGAACAGACACACGTTGTCCATGGAGCCGTTCTCCTCAAAGTCAGACTTGAAAAATCTAGCCGTCTCCATGTTCACCTAAAGACAGAATGATTTTCTCCAATCACACTGTGACCTGCTGACATACAACCTACCACATCAGACTGAGCCCATCCAGTAATAATGGAATAACGAACAGGACACTGAACTTGGACCTGGAAGCCATTAGAAAGTTCTCCTCACCCCCATGGCTGCAAACACAATGGCAAAGTTCTCCTCGCTGTAGTCCATCACGTCTTTGGACTTCTTGACCAGGCCGGCCTGCCGACAGATCTGTGCTGCGATCTGAATTCACACACAAAGCCAAAAATGATGCAAAGACATCTTTAAGACCATACAAAGTGCTATTTGCTAACATAAAAGGCTAATTTTCTGTTCTGTATTACGTCAAAGCCAATTAGGAATTAAATACATTTGTAAATAACTGTCATTGCCACGAATATAGCTGCAAGCAGCAATCATAGGGGTCCAAGCACTATTCACTAAAGGATACCAAACAACAATTATAACCTCTTTAGCAAATCAATTTCCATTTAACACCTTATACATATATATATATTACACATGATGAAATTCCTTTATGGACAAAGTTTTAAGCTTATCTATTATTCATGGAGGTACAGAAATCGATCATTTGTAATCAGCCTCTGGAACTGAGATGCAGTTGGGTCTCAGATCTCAGGAATTTTATTTACCATAACTTATTTAAACAGATTGTACTTTTTAAGATTTAAGATCAGTTTTTAACCTTAAAATAAGAAAGTTACCAAGCTTTCTGTGGATTGTGCACTTACTTAAAGTAATGCATTGTAAGCCTATAATTTCTACTAATTTCCATGACAGGAATTGTTAGGGGGGAAATAATTGGGCCGTGAGAATTTTGGGCCATTAAAATAAGATCATTAGTACAAAAACGTTGCTGGAAGCCAAGTTTGCTGATTGCTTCATTTGATTTTTTTAGGGAAAAGAAAATGGTAGACTTGGAAATAAACTTTCTCCTAATGTGATTTTAATCTGACAGTGAGCGAGACCTCGTTATGTGGAAGACCGGCTGCAGAGAAAATGGGGATTTTCTGCCCCCTGGCGATGCTGTTCATGCCGTCGATGGCAGAGATGCCAGTCTGAATCATCTCCTCGGGGTAGATACGGCACTGTGGGTTGATGGGCTGGCCTGGAAAAGCAGGTGGAGAAAGCAAATATTTAGCCACACGGAACGTCAGAGCTTCCGGACGGCACAAACTAACAAACGCTTTCCTCAAACAATGAATGCTGTTTATTTTAGTCAGTTAGGTTTGTGTATTTTGGTTCTGCTGAATGGTGGAACATTAAACCACTCATATTCACCTTGATTTACTACAGGAAAAAGTTCACAAAACGATGCGTTAGTGACAGTCTTGCAGAATGATTGTGCTAAATCATTTCTCTGGTCTTTAAAGGAGCCATGTGTAATGTTTACAGCCCTCTGATTCCTGTGAGTTGAACTGCAATTGCAATAAAAGCACCAAACATATGCCTTCTGAGTGGCTTGTTAAGAAAAAGGGGCAGAGCTAAGCAACTCTCCGTCAAGCTAATTTCCGGGCCAGAAAAATGCAAACAGAAGCTTGAAATAAAAAGACTAGAAAAACTACTACCTGCCAGTATTTTGAATGACAAATCTTCAAGCGTATCTTTGGAATTATTATAAGCCTGGAAACATTATATAAAAACACAAACTGCACCTTTAAAGTCAGCTAAAATGAGCTTTTAATTAAAGCTGAAATGTTTTCTATGACGAATAATAAATTGATTTGATATGGTGGTTCAGTTCCACAAAAAAAAAAAAAATACATTCATAAACAGATGTATAGATAAATAAAATAAAACTAGATAGATCCATATTATAATATCTAAATTCCTTTTCGTATTTGCATACTGATCCGTGATTGGCTGTTATACTTTATGACACAATAACTGTTCCCTGTTATGTGTTTAACCTGCAACTGCTTTCCTAATGTGAGATATTCAGCTCCTGCTGGTTCTTAAATGAATGTCGCACAGCACAATGAAAAGGCACGGATGTTTTACCCATGATGTCCAAGTAATCCTCGGCCAAGACAGCCGGACCTCGGTCGATCGGCTTTCCCGATCCGTTAAACACACGGCCTGGAAAAACAAACAGGTTTAACGGAGATTATTTTTAAAAAATCATATGTATCGGGTCGAAAATACGCGCCTCGTTTTCAGTTCTCACCCAGCATATCCTCGGACACGGGCGTGCGTAAAATGTCCCCCGTAAATTCGCAGCTTGTCTTCTTGGCATCGATGCCTGACGTTCCTTCGAACACCTGCAACCATGAGAGATCGGGGATGAGTCGTGTCACTGCGACGTGTCTCAGATTTATTAATAAGTGAAGTAAAAAAAAAAAAACACAACAACAACTTTGCTCAGCTCACCTGGACGACGGCTTTGGAGCCGGTGACCTCCAGCACCTGGCCGCTGCGCTTCGTGCCATCGGGGAGGGTCAAGTGGACGATCTCGGCGTACCTGGGAAACTGCATTAGGGGCCGCTTTAATATGCGAATGCTGCAGGGGCGGATTTATTGATTTCGGGGCCGTAGGCAAAATATAGTAACGAGGTCCTTTACAACTGCACGCATTTACCTCGATTATCCTTGAGCTTTCTTTCTTTGTGTGATAACAGTGATACGAATCACTTCAGTGTTTTAACGTCGATATTTAAATTTTCAGCATGCGTTATTTATCATTAATAATTAAAAATATACAGTTCTGTGCAAAAGTCTTAGACACGTGCAAAGAAATGCTGTAGAGCAAAGAATATGCCTTCAAATATAATGAAATTAAACGTTTCTACATTAAAAAAATACTATAAAGAGCAGTAAACAGTAATAAATGAAACAAAGTCGATATTTAATGTGACGATCCTTCGCTTTAAATAAATAAAACAGTTTCTCAGGTGCAGTGTGTGCAGTTTTATAAGGAAATGAGCTGTAAGTGTTACTGAGCATCTTGCAGAAGCAGCCGCAGTTCTTCTTATTTCTGCAGCGAAACCCAGCAGCCTTCATTATGTTTTTATCTGAAAAGTGTCTCTTATGGAATCTGCTGCTTTCTTTACTGACATACAAACATTTTTCTGTAACGTTTCATTTTGTGCCGGGAAACTAATGTTTGGAATCTAAAATGTTTTTGTACTGAATCAATAACGTATAAGTCAGAAAATAAACATCTATAACAAAGTTTGTACTAAAAAAAACAAAAAAACATAGGGTGCCAAGACTTTTGCACAGCGCCGTATATAATTTGCGTTTTGCCTTCCTTCGCCTAGTACTAAGTCGAACCCTTGGTATGTTGTACTTAAATATTATTAACACGTGTGAGACAGATTGCACATCTGGACCTTTCAGAGGAAACGAATATTTAAAAGGTTATTATTATTTTTATTATTATTATTATTATTATAATTATCATTCTTATTATTCTTCTTATTATGATAATAACACGGTACCTTCACTTGGTCCAAGATCACCAGGGGGCCGTTGACGCCTGATACAGTTTTATATGCTGTGGACAAAACAAATAAACAAGCAAACGTTAAATTTAATATAATTCGGATACGGATGCGGAAGAATTCAAAATATTAGCTTTAAAACTGAATAAAAACAGCAACGGCTCCAACTTTTCTCGCCATGTGACGGATTTTTTTTTAGGTCATATTAATAATATTATAAATTATACTTCATATTCATATTTTACGTCTTAGCTCAATTATTCTGACTTGTTTCTTTCCAAAATGTACAACAATAATTAAAAAAAAAAAGAGATTATATTATGCAAATGACTACTATATCTTTTTTTTCTTTAACCCCTTGATCACGCAGCATTATAACAGCTTTATAACAGCTTTATAACAACAGTCAGGCCTGCGATGAGCTGTGCATGATGCAGCTACGTGTGATTCCTTCAAACTGCAAACAATCCTGCAGATTTAATCCTGAATTAAAATAAATGACTTATTTATCTATTTCTATATTTATCTGACATGCATTTATTCATCAATCAGCTGTCCATTAATGCACCTTTTTTATATTTATATATATATATATATATATACATATTTCAAGGACAAACTGCAAACTCAGTAATATGATAAAGATAATAAGAAAGATAATAAGAATATTAACAAAATACAGAAAATTATACATAATGAAATGTTATACAAATAAAAATAAATCAATGGCTTATTCAGTAAATAGAGCATTAAAACCAGGCATCAGCTATTGCACAAGTTAAAGGAGGAAATAAATAAAATAGAAGCACCTTTCTTTGCTTTGATGCTAGGTTTCCTGTGTTATTTTATCATATTAATATTTAGATATATTTTTAATTTTAGATGAGCATCACATTGTAGCTGCTTGTCACAGCAATTCAAAACAAAACGCACAGACACGGCTGGCTAAGCAAATACATGCTAATCCATACGGCTAAATGTATAAATAACAATCCTTAAGCTTTGTTCATATGCTGTTCAGTTATTAAAAGAAATAAATTATAGATATATCTAGGATGTTTCTTGTTATCTAATCGTGTCATTCATTCGCTGCAGCGTTAACGCTATATCTTAGTGTACACAGCTAATGGCTGCGTCCTAAATAGCACCCTTTTAAAAACAAAGTGCACTACGTAGGGTGTAAAAGACAGCACGTTACACCCTACGTAGTGCACTTAGTTGCGCATTTTGAGATACGGCCTTTGCTTACTGCATCTAGTTAGCTGTGAAGAAAAAAACCCTAAGCAGCGGATTTTTTTAATTAAAATGGCTGCTCACTCAGTCTCGGTTGAGAGATGTAGTCGCGACTGACTGCGAGGACGTGCTCCCGGGCAGCGGCGGGTTTGTGTCCGCTGACAGCCGAGGTAATCTCGTTCACGGCTCCGCTCACCATTCCTCGAAGAGCCTTCATGATTAGCGGTGTTAGCTTAGCCTAGCCTCTGCGCTGACAGAAAGCTAGCGGGTCGTGACAGCACGTCTGCGCATGCGCGTTGTGTAGTGGCGTTAAACCGCCCCATTCCAAACACCCCCCCCCCCCCAAAAAAAGACGCATTGTGCGCATGCGCCGCCTGGTGGCCACACCAGCAAAATGAATGCAGAAAAAAAATAATGGGGAAATAATTACTTTATTTACTTTAATATCTTACTTATCATGCCTGTAGCATTCTATAGTATAGACAAAAGACATAAGTGTCATAAATTGTTACAGAACTTTTGAATCTAACTTTTCTTTGTAAAAAATTATCTAATTTTTTTGTAAAGTTTTTTTAGTATAACAGCCCTTAACTTTATCTTAATATATTTTGAGTTGTTTTAATTAAAAAAAGATTTATGTCAAAAAATTGATATACAGTTATACAGAAATTATGAATCTTTTATTCTTAAAATCATTTTTTTTCTTTTCAAAATTCATTTATTGCTTTTAATTTGAATCTCAAAACTTTAAATTATGACTGTTTTTAGACTTAATTTCTCATAATTCTGATTTCTTACCAAAATTCTGCATATGATTCAACATGTTGAAATATCAATATTTTTTAATCTCAAAATAATGTCCTAATTCTAGCTTTTTTCACATTTTCTGTCGTAGAATGATGATTCTTCAACTGTTGATTTATTGCCATAAAATAATGACAGATATTACATGCTATATCTAAAATAACTTATTTTATTTTTTTTTTCCCAATAATTTTCCTTCGTACTATGAAATATTATGTCAAATATATTATGTCAAAAACGAAAAAAAAAAGTTTATTAAAAAAACATTTAGACCTAACATGAAAATTGTCATTACTTTGAGTCAATAAATGTACTTACTTTTCTATTTTATTCAGAATTTTATTTGATTTCCTCATCACGACAAAAGCAAAATAATTTTCAAAGAATCATTTGTGAGTGGTTTTTACACCAGAGGCAAAGCAGGACGTGTGCGACGCTTCAAATTAGAGTCTTAAATGTGTATTTAATAAAAAGTTGGTGTTTTATTCACAGTATTAGAGGAGACACGTGTGTTAATAATGTCTTTGCTGAATTATCTGTTGATACTGATTATTCGATAAATGATTAGTAGTTACATTCAGAATATAATCGATAATGCAATAATAATGTCTTTAAAAATGCAATATTCATATATTATAATGCCCTTGGTTGACTTTACAACATTTTCACACAATTAAAATGATACATTCACACAAAGAGAGACAAGAACATTTCCTTCTTATGACAAAACTAAAATATAAATTTATAAAAAAAAAAGTGCTTTAAAATCATCACATCACCATATAAATGCACGCTATAAATAACACACTGTATACAATGTGAGTGTATTGTTTTCCAGCACTGAATCGTGGGTAATTTCTTGCATGCGAGATCGTATGATGTTCGTACGTGTCACACGATGTAGCCGTATTTGTTGTCGTATTTGGGCAGTGTGTATCCCGTGCTGGTGGAAGCCCCTTGGTGGTGCTCGGTTTGGCTCATCTGGCTGTAGGCCTGTCTGGAGTGACGACTCGAAACGCGGCTCGCCGGTCGGCTCTCGGGCGCCGGAACGTCCTCCCTGATAATCAGACATAATGAGGCGGATTGGTCAGACGCTGCTGATTCGTTTTCTATAATAGTGGACAGCTCGATCTGATACGTTATCGTTTCTATAGTAACAGCGCGTTCACGCTCCACATCGGCCGGGTTTTCTGTTAGGAGACGTTCGTTTAACATTTATGGAAGGAGTCTCCAGTGTCAGGGCTTTGTAACAGTCAGAGGTAAAGCTGTAACTTTAAAGAGAGGCTGATGAGGGACTGTTTGTAGCTGCTATAACATACGTGAGCACCTGTTTCATGGATGTTCCACAACACTGAATGTGTAACTATAAAGGGATTAAAAACTATGACATCAGTCTTTAATAAATAAAAACATTTTAATTGTTGCTGTGGTATAAGAGGAATAAAACACGTCATGACATACTGTTATAATCAGAATAATCAACTTTGATGTTGTAACAGTGAAGGTGCTTCATCACACCACCCTGTCATTGATTATTTTCCTGTAATAGCATGACACTGAGTGTTTTATTCCTTGATACAGTGTGTATTATAGTCTCACGCCTAGCTCATGTAAACTGGTAGAGAAATGATGTTCAGACATGTCTAGAAACCAATCACGATGTTTTTAAAATAAATTAAAAAAGGATCTGATAAAACTAAACCTTTCCATGTACTCCAGATGATCATAAGCCACGTTAGACATGTTTTCCTATTTATTTATTTATTTATTTATTTTAGCTTACTGATGCTATGAGGCTAATTACATTGAAATTAACATTATAATAAAATAACAAACTAATCAGCGTGAAAATTGGTTGTTTTCGATTTACGTGTTACGTGCTCAGCCTCGCGCAAAACTTTATTCCCAGATTAGATTAGCAAAGCGAGCTGACTATGCTAGCTACGTACACTCACCAGAGGCACCGGCGATCTCCTCTACCTCTGTTTCAGGGCCTCTTCATGTCCCTGTTACCTTCTGGCTCTCTTTTTTAGAGTCCCTGCTTGCGCTCTGTGCACACTGTACGTCTTCTTAAACCACTACAGGACAAGAGTGCACCTACTAATCTGTGTTCTTCCTCTCTCACTCCCTCTCCCTCTCTCTCTCTCTCTCGCTCTCTCTGTCGAGTTACACATGTTACTCTTGAGACACCAGTGATCCTGACTCCTTCTGAAATGACCCTAATGCTTGTACTCAAGTTCCTTCCAACACACTTAGCACTGCTTGACTTTAGAGTGTACAGTTATAGAAAGGAAATGATTTATAAGCGCACTATCAGGTGTCACCCAGATGAGGATGGGTTCCCTTCTGAGTCTGGTTCCTCTCAAGGTTCCTTCCTCATGTCAGCTCAGGGAGTTAGGGATCAATTTATAAAAGTAAAATTTATATCCGTATTTCTGTAAATGGAAATCCAGATTTTCTGACAATGTCCATTGTTTAAAAGTTCTATACGAATAAAATAAACACGAGTTGTGAGTGGGGAAGTGAAGAGACGTCGGACCACACGCACTATAGGATTGGTCTGAGGAATCATTCGAGCCAATCATCTGCGCGTAACTAATTTGCATAGGATTCAGAAAATCTCAATTCAAATGTCTCTTGTTGTTGAAAATGAACAATCGCCTGTCGCTTTGTTGCCGATAGTAAAAATGCAGCGTGAGGTATTACTGGATCGCAGCGTGGCTGAGGAACATCAGCTGTGACTTTTTTTAAACCATACTGAACAAACAGTGCTGTAGAAGCTGATACTGAACGCAGCATTTTTCTACCTGATCTCATTGGAGAACTCTTTCTCATAGCGTCGACGCTGTTGTCTGCATCGGAAGAAGAGGAGCAACAGGATGATGATGATGATGATGATGAGCAGCAGACATCCGGACACGATGCCCGCGATCACACCGGCTCTGTTAGGAGCTACACACACACACACACACACACCCACACACACACCAATCATAGGGTTACAATGAAGGCAAACCATTCAAAAAGGGATCCGACAGTAATAAAATGATGAACAGAACATCTTTAAGAGTGTGTATGTGTGTTAAAAAACACCTCTTGGGTGCTATTAATAAACTTTTTTTTTTTTAGTCAACACATTTTGGCAAAATGTATTTTTTATACAAACCATTTGATTTGGGGCGGAGCTACGTCTGGGCTCAGTTTGTGATGTCACCGAATAAGCGCCACCATTTTGGACTAATCCCATCTAAGACTGAAACCTGAAAACTTAGCCATAGAACTTTCATGCTAAGCTAGCTAGCTAGCTAAATAACGAAAGTTAGTTAGCTAGCAAAGTTTAGTGATGAATACATGTTGGTTGTTATGGTAACATTGTATTTTGACATTTGTACGTTTGGCTCACTGAGACAACTGAAAACCTAAATGTGAGCTAGTTTACTAGCAGTTAACTAGCCGGCTAACAGAGTTAGCTAATGTTAGCGATGTTTGGGATGGTAGGACGACGTTCTGACTTGCATATGCTTGCCTCTTTATAAATGCTGGTGTTTTTTTATGAGTGTCAAGGTGTAGCGATTTCTTGAGGTACTTCAGTGGTACTTTTATAACCTGTGTGTGTGTTGATGTAGCGTGTATACTTACGTTTGATGGCCTGCAGGTTGATTCGACAGCGCTCTTTCCCCACAGCGTTAGACACCTCGCATGCGTAGATACCCGCCATGTCCATGGAGTGATTGGCGATAAGAAGTTCTCCAAGGAACGGATCTGATATACACAAGTGATCAAATCCAAATAAAATTTTAATTAACTTTAATTAATGTCTGACTGCTAATTAACCTTCTTATTTGTAATTTATTAATGTCTTAGAAAGAAGTCATATTCACATTTTCGGACTTTCGCTATGTCACTATTTTCTTCACCAGGATGGAGCCAAAATGGAAAGTATGGGCCGGGTTGCCAGGTCTTACACAGGGACCCACTATCTGGTGTCCCCCAGAAGAGAAGAGGATGGGTTCTTGTTTGAGTCTGGTTCCTCTTAAGGTTTCTTTTAACACACTTTTTTTTTTTTTTGCACTCACCTCAATATGTACTAAAAGTCTAACATATCTCAAAGCCTTTGCTCTTTCCACACCTTTTTGCATCACACTTGTTCGCAGCCGTGCTCTAAAGATAAGAACAGCCTGGTATTTTATCTCGCTTGTGACACCGACGCTCTCAAGAGGTTCAGCTGGATTCACCTTAAAAGTAATTACTTAAAGGTAACTGATTACTTCTTTAATTAAAGGTTATTTATTTAATTTACTAGGACTTCTGGGTTGGAATCACCTAATTAGAGACTTTGAACAAAAAGCTTATCATAGGGTAATTATTCCAAAAAAAAAAAAAAATCAATAATTTTTAAAAGCATGCTTCCTGACAGCACATTTGTACCTCATTTTTCACAAAAGTGACACTAATATATACTCTCAGGTCTTTTGGGGGTTTTTAAGTCACAGCTCGTTGACTGGCACGGTTCCAGTAAAACCATTAAGCCTATAAAAAAAACCACACATGACCTGCTGTGAGGTCTGATATCACAGTATCACATCACACTCACCCTGTGTAATGGTGGGAGGAATCGGACCTCCGCTCTCTCTCCTCCACACATAATGGATGGGTGACGAACCCCGATCCGACCTGCAGTGGAGGGACACGGACGTCCCCACGCCCTCATTTCCTTCCACCCAACACTTTGGCACTGACGGCCGCTCTGATGGACAGAGAAGGTTACGTTAGGTCAGATCCCAGAACTGCAACACCTTGGCCACTAGATAATGCTCTGATACCAATATCATGAATAATGCATGGATGAGATGAAATGGCAGCGATTTTGACGTATGTCACGATTAATGATGACAATCAAAGCAAAGCAGACTGCAAACTCTGTGAAAGTATCAAGAGGAGGAACGACAGTATCTTCTACAATATAAATGATAAAACCTCTTTATGGCGTATAATAGAAAACGTGAGGACGGCCGAACTGAGCGTGTAGAGCAGTGTCAGCGAGTGCAGGCTGCCGTGAATTGCATGCACACAAAGTTATTTGCGAGTGTGGAGAGAAACTGTTGCATATGAGGTAGAGCACTTCACTTCAGCGAGCACTGAGACACATGCACATTACTCATAAGTCACAATGCAATTCACTGCACATTGCACTAATTTTTAACGATTATTAACACTGCTGTGCACGCTCAGGTCGGCCGTCCTCACGCTCTCTATTTACGATACTGTTTAAACACATTTATCTTTTAAACGTAAAACTGTACATGAGGAGCTCATCATAAACAAAGTTAAATAAAATGTTCCATGATGTCCCTGACTGAATAATACTAAGTAGGTTACTTGTTATGGTATCAGAGTCAGTATCTGCGTCAGTATTGATGAGTACCAAAAAACATGCTCTCATATCCGGGCTGACAAAATTGGGTTCAAAGATAAAGTGAAATCATCTTACTATTACATTTAATAGCAGAGAAAAAATGCCGTCTGCTTATTCAGTCCGCATTTTCTATCCCATGATTTTTTTTTTTTAGCTTAAATGACAAGAAATATCTACAAGAAAAATCTTGTACACAAGAAAAATCTGGCAACCGTGGAGGTGTGAACTACACGCAAACTATGATCATCATAATCTGATTGGGCCACACAGAAAATCGAACTAAGCATGTGCGTAACCAGGGTCTGAATATGAGGAACTTTCCGAACGTAAATAATGACATAGGTTTTGGACTTGATTTGTCCCATGTGTTGGTGAATTATTAACAAACAAACGAACAAGCAAATTATACTTAACTTCGACTGCTTAGTAATGAACTACCTAGTCAGAGCTGCAAAAAAACTTTCACAGTGATGAAATAACAAGAGCGAGTCTTTTACATAGCATTTTTTTTGTCTTTTCTCGCCATCCGTTATTTTGACGCTGCCAATCTTCTCATTTCCCCCCTAATTTAGGAGACACGATAAACACTTTCTGCAGTGACGCCTGACGAACGATGAGGAGCAAAACTTTATCCGTGAGAGCCTGTTATTTTGATCTGCTATGTTAATAAATTCACACATCCAACATCTCAATTATTCTACAGAACACGTTGTTCATTTCGCTCCTGTCGAGCATTCCTCTGATGCTCTTGTGCCGTCTGTGAGAGATTAATGTGGGTTCCTTATGAAGCGAAGCACTGTCGGGATTTTAAAGCTCGTTGCCATGGCAGCAGTGAAATGAAGAAACTTAAGGAATAAAAACTCATCACTGCTTTCTCAACTCATCTCCTCACTCTGTGAACTTTAAAACCCAAAGGAATGAACGTTATGCTTTAGACTTCTTCTAATTTCAAATATAAACTGCTTGCACCACCTACAGCTGATCAAGATGTTTTTTTTTTGTCCAAATTGTCCTCTGTTTCTATGGAAACATGGCGTACTGTCCTGCTTTATTTCTGACTTCTACATTTATTACTGAAGGAAAACTCAAATTACTGCAGTGGATATGGATTAAGGATGGGTTAAAAACTCATAAATTGATTTTATGGCTTTACATCATCCTTTTGTATTTTAATTAAATACAATTTAATTAAAAAATAATGACAAAAATACATTTTATTGGGGTTAATTCAGCTCGTAGAAATGTCATTCAGTATAACAGATAATAAATTATACTTATAATATATATATATATATTATAAAATAATAATTATATATGTGTAATTTTTTTTTACAATCATCTATGTTACATGTATGTTATATATAATCAATTCTGTTATAATATAATTGAATACATTTTACAGTTATAATAAATTAGCTGTATTACTATGACAATACTGTACTGACTTTTGCACCACAAAAAGAAATAATCAAAAATAAATAAATATAAATTATTTTAATGTATTTAAAATACTTCTCACATTTGCTTTCCAGTTATGAACTTTCAGTCATTTTATATCATTGAATCAATAAAATATATTGTTTTATTTTAATATTTATACAAAATACTGCTGTTCTATTACTGTTTTTTTTTTCTTTTTTTCCAGTGAATGACATTTCAATGGTTTTCAATGAATTTCTCTAAATCCACATTTACTAAATGACATTGTTAGTAAATAAACAGACACTGTGGACATACAGTGGCTTGCAAAAGTATTCAGCCCCTCTGGAATTGATCAGATTTTTCTGAATAACAAATGATAAATACACACATTCTTCCGTTCAGTATGTTTATTGCAAACTTGTGGTGAGGCCAACAGTCACTCTGAAGGAGTTACAGAGTACACTGGCTGAGAGTGGAGTGAAGGAGCACCAGACAACCATTTCAAGAGTTCTGATGTTTGAGGGCTGGACTGTATGGGAGACGTGGCTAGAAAGAAACTGTTGTTCAAGAAGAGCTGTATGAAAACATGAGAGTGATCCAGTGAAGATATTTTTTTAATATGATGAGACCAAGATTAAGAGATTTGTTGAAGTTTCAAAGCGCAAAATGTGT
Source organism: Pangasius sanitwongsei (assembly GCA_037576675.1). NCBI lineage: Eukaryota > Metazoa > Chordata > Actinopteri > Siluriformes > Pangasiidae > Pangasius > Pangasius sanitwongsei. Next base: position 21,681,155 of record CM075019.1, on the reverse strand, counting down.
GGCGCAAACCTAACGCAGACCATACCTCAATTAACACCATCCCTACACTGAAACATGGTGGTGGAAGCACTGGGCTCTGGAGATGCTTTTCATCCTCAGAACCTGGACTTCTTTTCTGAATTGAAGGGAGAATGGATGGAGCAAAATACAGGGGGATATTACAAGAGAATCATGCTTCCGTCTGCTAAAAAAATACAGCTTGGGTGAAACTTCACATTTCAGCAGAACGATGATCACAAACACAAGGCCAAAGCAACGCAGGAGTGGTTAACAACAAAAATGGTGGATGTTCTGCAGTGGCCAAGTCAAAGTCCAGATCTGAATCCAACTGAAAATCTATGGCACTGTTTGATAGTAATTGCAGTCAACAAACAACATCCAATCAACCTGAAGAACCTGGAGCAAGTCTGCCAGGAAGAATGGGTGAAAATCACAAACAGTGTACAGAGCTGGTAGGAACTTTCCCCAACACTGTCATTGCAGCTGTCATCAGCTGTCATTAAAGCTGTCATTGCAGCAAAAGGTAGCTCAATCAAGTACTAGTCGGAAGAGGCTGAATACTTATGCAAGCAGCATTTTTCAGTTTTTAATTTTTATAAAAGGTCTGCTGACAAATAATGAATTTTTATCTTGAAAATTTACTTGAAGAGCATAAAAATACTGACTGGAACAATCTGTGTAAGTGTCATTTATAATCCAGACGAATCTGATGATTTTTAAAGGGGTTGAATACTTTTACAAGGTTCAGTATTTGTAGTTCCAACTAATGCTGTTCTTAAAGATAAGATCTAGAGTTTCAAGGAAATGTTTGTACAACTCGTTCAGCAGCTTTTTTCTTTTTGCTTTGTTTTGTTTTCAAATCAAACAAAGCTTGTTGGAATGCTAAATCGGCCATCTAACTTGGTTCTTTGTGTTTCCCTGCACGAAAACTAAAAACGATTAAAGAGCTGAGAATGCAAGTGAAGGAAACACTGAAACTTGGGTATGCTGTAATGAACAGAACAATTCAGCCAGAAATCACCCTTTTTTACACACTTTGCCCCACGTGTAAAGGTATGTTTGGTGTACAGTGTTTGCTAAAGTAGCTTAGAAGTAATGGAAGCATATGACTACCAGTTTATCACTGAACAAAAAAAAATCAGCTCAAACTCTTAACATGGTCTGACACTGTATGACACGTAGGTCTGGGCGATATCACAATAATTCAAATTCAAATTCAAATTTTTATTTGTCACACATTTGACCACAAAGGGTACGACTTGCAGTGAAATGCTTTATGCAACTGTTCTGACATAAAATAATAAAATATAGAAAAATATATACATAAAAATATATGAAGGGATTAAACAGTGTGAGAGTACAGATATAAAGTGCGGATACATGCAGTTTTGTGCAAATAATGTGCTGGTTGTGCGATATAATGTGCAATGTGCAATAAATGCAATACTAAATACTAAATTGCAATACTAAAATAAATTAGTAACATTATATAATGTAGATGTAAATGGAGGCTGGGTGTTTGAAGGAGATGTATATTGATATATCGATATTGTGATAAATTAGGTCACAGTAAGCTTTTCTGAGATATCATGATACTTTTTTTTAATTGCATTAAAAAATTTAAAATAATTACAATTGCTAGAAGCAGCAGATACAATATAAACATTCTGTACTTAATCTTCTTAATCTTAAAATTGTAAAATGTTTAAAATTCTTTACAGATTTTTATTTTTTCCTTGTTTTCAGTGTTAACAATGGTTTAATTTTTAAATTTATTTTGCAATTTTTTGAAATTTATTTTTTATGAATAAAAATGTGAAAAAAGAAATTTAAGTAGTTTCATCAGACAGCATTTAAAAAAAATAAAAATACAACACTATGATATACTGTATGTATATCACTATATTGATGGAAATTGTTCGCAAACCTATATATCGTGGTACATATTGTGAAATACTGTCGAGAATCGCGGTACGATATTATTTTTTACGATACTTTTCGCCCACCTACGACAAAACGATACACTGTAATTTATAAAAATGGACAAAAAGAAAAAAACATCATAGCGCCAAAGACATCAGCTAAAAATGTTGAAGTTGAACTGAATGTCTGAAGTATTTTAGATGATAATATAGTATAACTTTGCGTACAGCTGGACTTACTGAGCTGTTTAGTTAATGTTTAAGTGGTGAATTCTCCTCATTTTATTGTTGGCTGAATTTTAGTGGCGTATGAAAAAGGCACTACGTTACCCAGAATCTGCAGCGTGGTTTTGCGCATGTCCAATCCCGGAGCTTTCTTCACTTTACACTGGTACGTTCCCGTGTGTGTGGCTGTGAGCTCGGCGATCGAGAGTGAGGCGTCGCCCTGAGAGGGGTCGCTCACCGCAAAGTCCACCCCCTTCATTAACGCTGGGTCGCCATGGAAATATTTAGTTCCACCTGAGTACGACAGGAGCTAACAGACAAAATGCAGGAACATCGGATCATCAAAACATCAATGTGTATTATGTTGTAAAACCAAATTATGAAATGATATCCATTAAAACTACTAAAGCTGTGATTTACTGGCAAGTACTGTAACATATTATATAAAATACCAACAGTGGCAGTTTGGTGGTGATGAGATTTGAACAAATGACCTTCTGATGTGCAACTCAAAGCCTTAGCCACTGGACCACCACAACTAGCTTACACTGATTCAACACACTCTTTTAGTGGGCTTAATTCCGCACTAGAAGTGGTTGAATCAATGCCAGCTAGTTCAGCTAGTTGCTATCGTTCACGTTATCGTTTCTATAGTAACAGCTCATTCACAGGGACTTGTATGACAAACGCTCCACACACACAGAATTTTTTTTAAAAATCGTTAATGTGGTGAAGTTTTCTGTAAGGAGAATAAATGTTTATTTAATATTCATGGAAGGAGTCTCCAGTGTCAGTGCTTTGTAACAGTCGGAGGTAAAGCCGCGACTTTACGTTTTCTGACATCTTCATGACAGAGTTTAAACTTTCTCGGTAACATGACAAGCTGCTTTTTAAAAAAAAAAAAAATCTGCTATAACGCTACAGGAACTTACAGCATTAAATGTAAATATAAATGGATAAGTAGTACACCGGTCATGGAGTGTTTTATATCGTGTTATATTTATTTATACGTACATATCAGCTTCAGCTAAAAGCCAAACTGCTTGAGCTTCTTTTAGAAGGAACTTCTTACGTGGATCACTTTTCATCCTCAGTATTAAAACTATGATGGAAATAAAGTTTCTCGGATGTTTGTTGATTTAATAAATAGGCTAATAAATAACCTGGGACAATCTGCGTTACTCTGGAGCTAAATATCCCTAAGCTGAAACATATATGAGTGCAAATATTTCCCACAATGCCGCTTCCCAATCCTAGCGTTACTCAGTATGGGCTTTACTCACCACGTTGTCTTTCTGCGTGGTGTCTGGACTGACCATCGTCCACTCGATGTCCAGCTCACCGACGTCCTCAGGCCCAGGTGTATACGTACACCCCAGTGTTTTCTGGTCTCCTTGTGCCAGCTGTAAAGTCTGAGGCCCGGTGGAGGTGATCTTCATCGCCAGGGTCACGTCTGCACGTCACGGGGCAAAAAAACATGGCTTAATACCTAGGCTATGACAGAAATAATAATTACTTATTTATTAAGCATCATACACCTAGCATCATGTCTCTGCTAATATAATAACATCTACAGGTACGTATTTATTGTGAAAGATTTCTTCAACAAGAGTTGCATCGCTTAAAGTTTCAAAAATCCAGAAACAAATCCATTGAAAGCTTCACTGGAGAAAGCTCGTATTATTAATTATTACTCCATCCACACTGATGAGAGAACAATTAATAGAATAGAAAGAAAAGAAAAATGAAACCCGTAGATATTTCAGTAAACAGGAAGTTGTACAACACTTTCAGGCATAGCTGCAACTAGCTAGGTTCGGACCTCGGTATTTTCGGAACGTTTGCTGTTCTACGGAAACCACCAGGTGCTTGGAGGGAAAAAGCTGCCGCTCATCGGTTTCAGTTCAAATTTAGACACTGAGAAAGTTTTCATGTGCACTTTCTTATTAACTACTGTACACATTACCACCTTTATTCCTAGAACAGAATGTTTGTTTTGCGCAGGTTTGCTCAATTCAAACAACAAAACCTATTTCTTATTACTTTGCATACGGCTGCTCATGCTGCAGCACAGGGTGGTGTGACACTCTCTGAGGAAAGCGCTATCCACCATCTTCCACATACACGAGCTCACAGACACCTACGATTGGCTAGTGTTGCCATGATTGACAGGGGGAAGAGGGTAGGCCCCTCCCACCCAGAGAGCACGGCCAATTTTTGCTCTCTGGGACTCCCAGCTACGGCTGGCTGTGGCATCGTCGGGGTTCAAACTCGTGATCTCTGGACGAAAAACGAATTTCTGTTAAACCACTCGGGAACAAAACAATTAAGTTTTATATAAATATAAAAACATGAACATAGGTCTATCGTTTACAGTAACGGCGGTATGTAAAATAGATTAATAAAATACTTAATAATTAATTAAATACTTTATTGTATCACATTGACAAATTGTGAAAAAAATAAAGAAAGAAATTGTAATATGTCTTCAATTTTGAGGTTCAGTTTCAATGAAAAAAACAGTGTATTCTTACAAATTTCAGGGGTTTTTTTGGAGGCTGAAATCAACAGGTTACTGAGGCTGTGTTGAATACTAATAAAATATTTAAAATATGAATATTTTATGGAGGCAGAGGAGAGCAGTTTATGGAAGAATGCAAGTACACCATAACGGAGATTAAAAATGAGAAATTGACGTACACATTCGGCTTTGTGACAGCACGTTAGCTAGGACACGTTTCCGCAACGTGGGCCTCAGTAACATTTAGATCCTGGTTATGACATTCGAAGCTTTAAACAATTTCTATTTAAGACTTTCCTTTAATTTCCTGCACCGATCCAGTCCCTTTACGCACATTGCATTTCACCGTTTCCCTTTTCATAATCCTTTTCATGACCTTCTAAAAAAATCCAGAACTAATCATGAGGTAAAATGCTGATTTGTGTTATGCTGAGAAAAGATCTTGGCCAGTGCTGAAAACAAAAGTTCGCATTTCGTTTCATCGACTCTGAAAACAATACAAACTGTGCTGAAAAGGTAAAACAGAGGATGCACCTGCACTGAAAAGTACGCTTCCTGCACACAGTAGGAAGAAAAAAGAGGACGTTGGCAGTCGCGTGGTTGGAACACGGGTCATCTTGAGATTTCTGTGTAGATAAAAGAGACAAACAAACAAAAAAAATACAACGTGAATTTGGTCGAGGAGTTTCGGTGATGCATAGATTCGACCAGATTAAATCAGACACAGGTTTCAGGCTCACATTCTGGATTCTGATTGGTCATAAGATGTTGATTCATTTTCTATAAATCGAAGGTTTATGTTAATACAGTATCGTTTCTATAGTAACAGCTCATTCACAGGGACTCGTCTGGTGGACGCTCCACATAAACGGATTTAAAAACGTGTGCAGTCGTGTGCGTTCTTTGTCTTATCAACTTCGGGAGAGAGAAAAAAAAAGAAAGGCTGGTGAGGGAACGACTGTTTATAGCTGCTATAACATGAGTGAGAACTTGTTTCATGAAATGCAACTAGAAACGGATAAAAAGGACGACGTCGTTCTTTAATAAATTTTAACAAAAAGCTGATTGTTGACGAATTGCTGTGGTAGAAGAGGAATAAAACACTTCAGGGTAGAAAAAATAATCAGCTTCAGGGCAGTAACAGTAACTCCGCTTCATCACACCACACTGTCGCTGATTGTTTTCCAACAACGGCGTGGCACAAGGTGATTATTGTTTATTCACTTCGAAGTGATTGATTTATTTGAGCGTTTTTCTGAATACACAAAGATGCATAAATGAATCCAATCCCAGTTTTATCGGATCATCTGAGACGCGTCTGCTGTTTCAGTTCTTCAATCTTATACTAGAGCGCTGAGATAAATAGAAGTCTTAATCATATACACACACAAAGATCCTTACTGCTTAAAATGATGTCATTCGTTTCAATTCATTTCAATTTTATTTATGTAGTGCTTTTAACAATTTGGACACTGTCACAAAGCAGCTTTACAGAAATATATCATCACGCTCCTTAATTTCATGTTCAAGTAAGTTATATGAACCGTTTTGCAGTGATAGTCGGTATTTACACATTTTAGTTTAAAGGACGACGTTCCATTCACATCACTCACATAGCTGATCTCTTTCTGGCACAATTCCGAAACGTTGGGGAGGCGGAGCCTAGAGGAGCTGAGTGATACCAAACTGCGACAAGGAAAAAAAACAACTTGGTTCCAAAAGTCATTTTACTTACAAATGAAGTTCGTGTTTATAGATCATAGCATTTACAGCTACATCAAGTCTGTGTGACATCAACAGCAATTTGTCAGTGATGACCAGAGACGGCACGATGCCACCTGAACTTTTCCGATACTGATAGTGAAACCTTGAGTATCATCCGAAACCAATACCCATCTGATATGGATTTTTAAAACTGCTACGCCTTAAAATGATACTAAAGCAACTAACTAAAGCACCTAGCTCTACTTTAACAAATACACAGCTCAAAGCACGACTTATACAAAACCACAGCTTTTTAATTTTGTTCATTTTTTATACTGAATATTTTTTGTATAATGGATAAATATAATAAAATGAAATCTAACAAAAAAAAAAAATTACCATAAAGTCTCTTTATATGTAAATATTTATAGTTAAGAAAAAGTTTCCAAAAACTATTCCAGTTTTTTTTCCATTTGTTACATGATTGGATCAAATTCATTCTTTTTTTTTTTCCCCCTCTGATATCCGATCCAACATTTATTTGGTATCAGCCCAATATCGTGTAACGGATTGGTGCACAGCCCTATGGATACACGTCTTTATTTATTAAAGAACAACACGTCATACTTTTTATCCGTGAAACGAGTTAGCTCCTGTTCTTATTTTCATTAGAGCAGCTATAAACAGTCGTTCCCTCACCAGCCTCTCTTTTTTCTCTCTCTTGAAGTTAATAAGACAAAACGTGTGATGTTACTGAGAAACCGCAAAGAAGAGTAAACTCCTGTGTCCTGAAGATTTACTTCATTTATCACTGAATGTCAGGAACTATTTGCACCACACACACACACACACACACACTCACGTCTATAGGCTCTTACTTCATATTTATTCATCCCCAACTGCAAAGATTTGTACATAAGACAAAATAGCAGTTCAGCAAACGAATGTGCAATACTATAATGTGCAATACCTTAGTTTTATTTTCATTTGAATTTCTATTGTTATATTTAAAATGTATAAATCTTACCGGATCACAGTGTTCAAATGTGCAAATGTGCAGAAGTGCAATGTCTTAGCTGCCCTACTCTCTTAACTGAACAGATCTGATCATTTATGTTAAGATGTATATCCTTTTATATTTATGTTATCCCTTACTCCTTTGATTTTATTCGTAAGCACCAGTAGGAGGGACACTCAATTCCGTTGTATCCTGTGCAATGACACTGGAGACTCCTTCCATAAATGTTAAATAAACATCTCCTTACAGAAACCTTCTCAACCCTATCAATGATTTTATGAACTCTATTTACGTGAAGCGTTTGCTGTACACGTCCCTGTGAATGAGCTGTAACTATAGAAACGAGTGCATTAAAATAATAGAAACCAGTGATTTGTAGCTGCAGCACTGTCAGGGCTGCTGTTACAGAAAACTAATCAACACCTCCTGAACAAGGTTTCACCCAAACCCAGTACACATCCTGAGATCCTGCATGTGTGTAACTGTGACGTGTGTGAAGGACGTGAAGACGAGAGACAGCACCTACATGCAAATGAGTACGATCTGTAAAATAAACATGCAAATAGAGCAGTGAGCACTGACACCAAGGGGAAACAAATGACCTGCTTTTCCTCAGGAGCTCCACAACAAGCCTTTGTGTTGAGGAGGGAAAATGTCGACTTTCAGGCTGTGCTGCTTGCCACATTAATCGATCAAGTCACGTTTTAACGTGTTTTTCTTCCCTGAGCTCAGCCTCTCGAGGCCGTGTGTAAACCGAGATCACACGGCTAGGAGGGAATTTGGGGGGAAAAAAAAAAAAAATCACATGCAGGTTTCCACCTCCAGATCAGGTGTGCATGAATGATTTATAAAGACAGACGGCTTACAGAAGGCGTACGACAAAATATTTTACCTGGGAGCATATGCTGCTGATCTAAACATCCGTCCTAGATCTCTACTACATGTTTAAAATGCTGTAAAGCAGACATTTTGTGATAAATAATGAGAGGCTCATACCTGTGAAGATCCTGCTGTGACGGTACGGTCCGCACACACACACACACACACACACACGCAACACACACACATACAAACACACACGCACTTGTAGCTCGATGTTCAGGCTCTGCTTTACAAATGCGACTGATGCCATGGTGATAAGGTCTGCTGGGAAAGCAGCTCAGGTGACTGGGAGTGTTTACACTCCACCCTGCTCTACAAAGAGGACTGGCGAATAAGCGATGGCTAATCAAAAGCTTGAAAAGAAGAAAAAAAAAAGAAAGGATTTCAGAAGGATCTGGGTTACTGACATGAACAATAGAACGTAGATACAATAGCAGTTGATTCATGTTACTGAATTTACTTTACATGTACGTGCTTATTCTATAACACACTGACGTTATAGTGTATACTATGTATACAAGTATGCAAATCTAACAAACGCAAGCATCATTTGCATAAAAGTGGGTGTGGCCACAGAGATAGCTGTCTGTTTCCAGCATGCCACATGCTCTGTACACACACACACACACACACGCGCGCACACAACGTGGAGCACTCGGCGTCATGTCGTTACAGGAAAATAATCAACGACAGCGTGGTGTGATGAAGCCGAGTTACAGTTACCACCCTGAAGCTGATTATTTTCCTATAATCCCATATCTCAAAGTGTTTTATTCCTCTTATGCCACAGCCAACCATTACAATTCTTTACTTATTTATTAAAGAACAGCGTATTATACGTTTTGTCCGTTTAGAGTTACTTTTAGTCTTCCAAGGCAAGTTATGCTATAGCAGCTATAGACAGTCGTTCCATCATCTACCGCTCTATTTTCTCTCTTACGAAGTCAACAAGACAAAACAACCAACGCTGAGAGACATCACAACATAATTCAATTTGATATCGGGATAAATCTTGTCACAATACTCTTTCCTGAGATGTCGTGGGCATACTGAACGGGTTCCTTCGTTTTATTAGCTGTGTTCAGCCACAAATTAAATCAACTACAACTTCCCCAAATGTCCATGTGATGTGTTTATTCAGTGCTTTTCTCCTATGATTAATGATTAATGATGTTTTGTCTCCGAGACAAACTGACACAAATTAATTAAAAAAAATATCTGCTGATTTAATGAATATTGATTAAAATGTAAACAAATTTACTGATTCACCCATTTACTGATTCGTTTTTCATTTACTGTTCATTATTGTGCTTCATTAATTAGGCAGACTGACAGAAATGCCTTTCTAATTCACGAAGCACGATATTTACACAAAAACAGACTGAAAAAAAAAACGAGTGTCACATACCAGTATTGCGACACTCAAATAGACAAAATGTCACTTTCTTTTTCCCAGTTTAATTATTAGTACTAACTTGTGACTTTGTTGAGTTTCTTTCTACGCTGACTCCTGATGACATTTTAATGATGAGTGTTTTGTTGTATTATAGTATTTTAATCATAAATATTTAATTTTTGGGACAATTTAATAAAAAGTAAAAGGCGAAACTTTTTATTATTTTTATACTTTTTTTTTTTTTGCCATATACTGTATATTAGCTAGTAATATATAGTAAATATTATTTATATTTTAGGGCATTTTAATGGTCTCATCAAGAAGAAAAAAAGCAATGAAAAACGATAAGAACTTTTTAAATGACCACACAGTATATATATATATATATATACACACACACACTGTATATAAACAGTTTGTGAATGTGTGATTACTACATTGAAATATTATTAACAAAATAAAAATAACAATAACAACAAAACAAATCATATATAAATAATAAAAATGTGAAATAATTTAAATATAATGTTTCTGCTCATTTATGGTGGTGGATAGTAGTTTATTTTTGTATTTGTAAATTTATGTAAATAAAAAAAAAAAGAAAAACTTTTTGTAGACGATCCCTTAATGACAGAAGTACAGATTTAGACTCAATTTAATAAAATTTTTTTCTTTTTTTAGAGACATACGAATTTCTTGGAATTTGGTGTGAGGAATTATTTTCCTACATAAATAAATTTGACAAAAAAAAAAAAAAAAGCTCTTTGTAGACGGTCCCTTAATACAGTGTGCTGTAACCAGAGTTTCTGACTCAACTTTTACTTTTTAACATGAACAAACAGCATTAATATATATTTTTGCTCCAATAAATTTGTGCTTTGATGCAACCTGAAGTGAGAATTGTACCTCTGGTTATTTGTGGGTTTTTATTTAGGGCATAAATCAGAGAGAGAAATCGGAATCCTGAAAAAAACGTGGGTTGGGTGTGAACTTTAATCCTCAGTGCGAAGGTGAAACTGCACACCAACATTCCTCTGGCTTTAGTTTTGCACTTTGTGGTTTTGAGTTTCTGCAGAATGTATGAGCAGCAGCAGTGTGATGTGTGTGAGGTGTGTGATGTGGTGGTGGTCGGGGGAGGATTGTCGGGTCTCTGTGCTGCACGGCGGCTGAAGAAGAGAAACGAGAAGCTCCGAGTGCTGGTGCTGGAGGCCAAAGGTGTGTTTACTGACTAATCCTCCTGCGTTTCAGACTCATATCTAAAGAATATAATCATAGCATGTATACAGGTTTATAACAACTTAGTTACTACAACAATTTATTTACTACTAATTCTACTTTGACTACAACATCTACGACCATAACAACAATTACTACTTCTACTACTACTACATCTAAAATAACTACTACTACGTCTACTTTTACTACTATTATTTCTACTACTACTACAACAACTATTTCTACTACTACAGCGGCAACAACAGCAACAACAACAACAACAACAACCATGTCACTGTGAAAAATATTGGAAAAATATACAGTACTGTGCAAAAAAAGTCTTAGACACATGCAAAGAATTGCTGTAGAGCAAAGACGCCTTCAAAAATAATGAAATTAAATGTTTCTATGTTAAAAAATACTATAAAGAGCAGTAAACAGTAATAGATGAAACAAAGTCAATATCTGGTGTGACGATCCTTCGCTTTAAAAAGAAAAAAAACAGTGTCTCAGGTGCAGTGTGTGCAGTTTTATAAGGAAATGAGCTGTAAGTGTTACTGAGCATCTTGCAGAAGCAGCCGCAGTTCTTCTGGAGACTTCGACTGTCGACTCGCTTCTTATTTCTGCAGCGAAACCCAGCAGCCTTCATTCTGTTTTTATCTGAAAAGTGTCTCTTATGGAATGTAGATATGATCCTAGAAATATAAGACTTTGGAAACATAGGATCCTGGAAAAATAGGGTTAGGGTTAGAGTTAACCTGGGAACACAGAGCCCTGAGAACATATAGGCTTTGAAAAATGGGGCCCTGGAAATACAGACCCTTGGGAACATATGACCCTGGAAATGTAGGATCCTGAAATCATAGAACCATGGGAAGAAAAGTAGAACCTGGAAACACACATACCTGGGAATATAGAACCCTGAGCACATAACATTTGAAAACATAAGACTCTGGGAACATTGGACCTTGGGGACAAAGAACCTGAAAAAATAGGGCACCTGTGCAGATGCTGGAGACTGATGATCTAAGCACCTTTATTTGAGTAACTCCTGATAAATTTTATGTGCATTCTCTGAAACTGTTGCCTAAACGCTGCTAAAGAAGTAACATGGCTACTGTTGTGCGAAAATGTTTATGAAGGTGAATTGAAGGTGATTCTGTGGGTCTGGGATGGTGGTGTAACTTTACCTCCAGGAGAGTTCAGCACCTGATGGATGTAGTCTGCACACGGCTGGAAGTAAAGAGAGAGATTAAAGGACGGCGAATCGTCTGCAGGAACGCCGTAGTACTCCACAGACGAGCCGTAAAACTCGTGGCTGCCGTGGCAGTGCGCTTTCCCGTGAGCAGCGTTCAGCACGTGTGAGATTCCGAGCTTCCACAGGCTGAAGCGATCGTTAGCTATCGACCTACAGACAGGACCAAAAGTCTGAGCATGCTAGCAAGTAGCCAAGGGTTTCTCAGCAACATGGACGCCAGGCATAAGCTAGCTAACTCGTATGTAGCTAGATGAGGACAGTGACAATGATACAGAACTGTCAGGAATGTCACCATCACACCGTAATTAGACGTAACATCGACTGCTAACTGAACTTGGGTTCTGCTCATGCTGATAAATGCTCTCGCTGCATCACAGCTTGTAATTTAGCGATGCATTTTAGAAAAATGTCGACTTTTAAAGTGTGAACAGTTTATTTTCTGCTTAAAATATTTTCCCCTTTAATATACTCTGAATACACTCACATGTCTCCCAGGAACAGGTTGGGCCAGACCTCGTCCACATGATTTCCGTTCCGTTTCCCTCCATACAGAATCCTTTCCAGCTCCTTCACTGAGGGGGTTTCACACTGTGTGTCCATCACACACACACACACACACACACACACACGCAGGTCGATGTGTGTGTGCAGTGAGAGTAGCAGGTGCAGACCTTGGTTCTAAAATTAAACCGCTAAAATATAATACTTTGGCATTGACTTGGTGATTATAAACCCACATTTGTATCAGATAAAAACACACAATGTTGCCAGATTTGGTTTTATCCCCCACAGGACTATTGTTCATCACAGACACAGAGGCCACGCCTCCTTCATTAGGACCAAGACAGAGGCCACGCCTCTTTCCCTGTGACTTACAGAGGCCACGCCTCCTTCACTATAACTTACACAGAGGCCACGCCTCCTTCATTAGGACCAAGACAGAGGCCACGCCTCTTTCACTATGACTTACACAGAGGCCACGCCTCCTTCACTGTGACTTACACAGAGGCCACTCCTCCTTCACTGTGACTTACATATAGGCCACGCCTCCTTCACTATAATCTGATTAAACGAGGTGTGTAATCTTTTCCATAACTGGTTAAATAGCCAGGTAAACCTTTGTGTCTCATTACTTTCACTATTGGATTCTGTGTGTGTGTGTGTGTGTGTGTGTGTGTGTTGTGTTTGGGTCATGATGCGCTCCTGTAAAGTGGTCTAGTACAGAAACACAGTCCATGTTACAGATTTGAACCTATTAACCGGACTCAAGTGCTCCACGTTGTTGGCACAAAACTTCGCTCCTCACATGTACCTAACTTTGGATTGGATCTTAGTTGGATCTGAAGTCTGACTCTGTTACTATGGTAAAGAGTAACTTGGGCCCTTAAAACAGAAACTTAAAATTTTACAGTCTAATTAATTCTGTCGTAAAGGCAGTTTTTTTTTTTTATCAACTTAGAATGATTACCAAATTAAAAAACATTTTTAACTTTTAAAACTAGCTTTTATTTCACTGAGACTTGACTATTGCAATGTACTTTATATGGGAGTTACGCAATCTTCTGTCTCACACCTTCAGCTGGCTCAGAATGCTGCTGCTAGGCTTTTGACTGGAACCAGGAAGTGTAAGTGAGACGGGCTTCCTGTCTCAGGATCCAGGTGAAAGTGATACTGATTGTTTACAAGGGCGTGCATGGTTTATATTCCTGACCTCATTTCCTGACGACAGTGCTCTCGACCATCACGGTCATCACATAGCTTACAGATAACTGTCCCTAGATCGTGATTAAAACCGAAGGGTGATGAAGCCTTTTCAGTTGCAGGACATTGGATCTGGAATAAGTTGCCACTTCAGGTTAAGTCTGAATACATGTAGTATTCTTACATATATTGTTAGTGTCGTTTTTTTATTTGCTTGTTCAACTGTTGTTGTTCTTAAACGTACTTTATAAATAAATGTGACTGACTGGATTATAATCTATAACATGCAAATAAACAGAGAAGGTTTACAGCCTTGCTATAGAATTATGCAACATTGTCCGAGCGAGAGTGCGGTTTTACTGAACATCGGTACGCTGTAGCGTAGCTACGCGGTAGCTGAGTGTCGTAGCTAATCACAGCCGTGCCGATATTCAGTATAACCACACGATTTTTATACAACAGTCCTATAAACAAGAAATGAATGTCGAAGAAGTGACACTTCGTGCACTGTATGGACAAATGTTCTGTTTATTTTTGCTCCGCTAGCGGGAATAGTTCCCGAAGAAGCTACATTCACTTCATAGCACGTCGGCTAGCTACCTAGCTAGCTCACATTGATTTGTACGTTCCTGTTAAAGGTGCGTTCGGTGGAACTGGCGTCCCTTCTTCTGTTACATCTTCTTCTGACGATGTTTTATATTTTAAGTCAGGTATCGTTTGCCATGTGCGCTGATGATGTCACTAACTCTACTGTAGTAACGGTTTCAGTGTAACGAACTATCGCTAGAAGTGGAATTTTACATGGTGAACACAGACGAGTGGAGTGACAGTATCTCTTATATATCTCTTGGGTGTCGGCCATTTTGTAGTGGTGTCCGAATTCTGAGTGAACAACTTCATTCCCCACATTCGTTCACTCATTTATACCCACAATGCACTCTGATTTCGAGTGGACATCCGATGTACACTCGCCAACGCAGTATTACCAACATTCCGACTCGAGACGGCGATAGAGCGCAAAAAAATTTTTTAAATATGGCGGATGGCAACACCGGAGACGGCAACTTTTACAAATATAAGTGTAGCTTTTATTATTTAAAATACATCTGTATCAAGATATTTCGAAGTGAAATGATGCAGATTGATTGATTAGCACAGTAATTATTTTCAGCTACTTAATAGTTTGCGCTGTAGCTTTTAAATTCACAACACATCAAATGATAATTTGTACATCAAATAATAATTTCACCTTTTTCTTCTCCTCAGGAAAAGAAGTTTCGCAAAACTAAAATAGCAAGACGGAGAACATTTTACAGCAGGCTTCCCTCAGGAGTGCGACACTGACAGGAAACCCCGCGAAAATGTGTAGATATGTTCATACATTGTGTTTATTCTTGTCTATAGTTATTTTCTACTTTTTTAAAAATAAACAATAAAAAATAAACAATAAAATAAATGTGACAGTAGTGTTTTTATTTGCTTTTTTATTTTTAAATATAATAAATATATTTATTAGATATAATAACCATAATAGGGTAGGCGTAATGATTGTGACGAAAATGTCCGCGACAACGCGCTCTCTGACACACGGTACATCAGCGTCCGAATTCACTCACTCATTTTCGTTCATTTCTTACATAGTGGATTCAAATATCATTCACTATACAGTGAACGAGTGAACGAGAGAGCGATTTCAGACACACCCAGTGAAATGTCCCAGTGCAGTTATAATGAATATATGCACTCTTAGAATGTCACTTGTCCAATCAGATTAGTGGATCGGAACTAACTGTTGTAGTAACCTGCATTCATACAGAATGAATTCATACAGATGGTGAACATCTTTGATGTAAACAGTCGGCGAGTGCATACGTCATGTTAGACTCAGAGTCAGACTCAGACGACGCCTGTTTCAGACTCAGACTGAGACGACGCCTGTTTCAGACTCAGACTCAGACGACGCTTGTTTCAGACTCAGACTGAGACTTGGACGATGCCTGATTCAGACTCAAACTCGGACGACGCCTGATTCAGACTCAGACTCTGACGAAGCCTGTTTCAGACTCAGACTGAGACGACGCCTGTTTCAGACTCAGACTCAGACGACGCTTGTTTCAGACTCAGACTGAGACTTGGACGATGCCTGTTTCAGACTCAGACTCAGACAACGCCTGATTCAGACTCAGACTCTGACGAAGCCTGTTTCAGACTCAGACTCAGACGACGCCTGTTTCAGACTCAGACTCAGAGGACGCCTGTTTCAGACTCAGACTCGGACGACGCCTGTTTCAGACTCAGACTGAGACGACGCTTGTTTCAGACTCAGACTCAGACGATGCCTGTTTCAGACTCAGACTCAGACGACACCTGTTTCAGGCTCAGACTGAGATGACGCCTGTTTCAGACTCTGACTCAGACGATGCCTGTTTCAGACGACACCTGTATCAGACTCAGACTGAGACGACACCTGTATCAGACTCAGACTGAGACGACACCTGTATCAGACT
>CM075019.1:21643929-21660903 GCA_037576675.1 Pangasius sanitwongsei | reverse complement strand
AGAGTGTGTGTATTATTTGTGTTATTTGTCAGATGGAGCGTCTGTGTAAGAGTGTGTGTGTTATTTGTCAGATAGAGCGTCTGTGTAAGAGTGTGTGTATTATTTGTGTTATTTGTCAGATGGAGCGTCTGTGTAAGAGTGTGTGTGTTATTTGTCAGATAGAGTATCTGTGTAAGTGTGTGTTATTTGTGTTATTTGTCAGATAGAGCATCTGTGTAAGTGTGTGTGTGTGTGTTATTTGTCAGATGGAGCGTCTGTGTAAGTGTGTGTTATTTGTGTTATTTGTCAGATGGAGCGTCTGTGTAAGAGTGTGTGTGTTATTTGTGTTATTTGTCAGACAGAGCGTCTGTGTAAGAGTGTGTGTGTTATTTGTCAGACAGAGCGTCTGTGTAAGAGTGTGTGTGTGGAGAATCCCATGAAGACTCCAGACGCTCTGCAGCTGGACAGCATGACACTGCAGTCCTACATGGACAAGCACATCTGGACCACACGTGAGTGCAGGGTTCTTCGTTAATTCGTTGTTATTTTTATCGTTATTTTTTCGTAGATTCAGGGGGCGGGATCCTGAGAGAATTTACAGTGAAACAGGAAGGAAATGACTCTGGAAATTGTATATGACCTTCATATTTTAGTGTAATTATTATTCTTGAGTAGCACTTTTACTGCATTTACTGCACTTTTCCTGTGGCATTACAGCACGGCTGGTGTCTCACGGCGTCGTCTTGGAAATCTTTTAATTCATAACGAAATCTAAATCAGATGCAGTGATGTGTGTGTGTGTGTGTGTGTGTGTGTGTGTGTGTGTGTGTGTGTGTGTGTGTGTCTCCTGCAGAGTTAACGCAGGAGATGGAGCTGTGCACTCGCTCCGTGTTCGGAATGGAACCTTCCCAACTGTCCTTCCTGTACTTCCTGATGTACAGCGCAGCAGCGGGCGGAGTCATGAGACTGCTGGAGGCCACACCGGGGTCAGCGCAGGAGTTCAGGGTCAAGGTGTGAGAGAGAGAGAGAGAGAGAGAGAGAGAGAGAGAGAGAGGAAAGGAAAGTGAAATAAAGATAGGCAAATAAAAAATGGAAAATAACGAAAAAAGAAAGAAAGAAAGAAACAGGAGAGGGGAAGGAAAAGACAGACAAAGACAAGAAAATAAAAAATGGAAACATCAAAGAAAGCGAATGTGGAAAAAACAATGATGCAGGGAATTCAGAAAAAGACGAGAGAGAAAAGAAGAGAATTAAAAAAAAAAAAGGAGAGAGCGAAAGGACATGAGAAAGAAAGGTAAAAAGGGAGAAAATTGAAAGTCAGAACAGAAAGCAGGAGAAACAAAAAATAAGAAGTAAAAGAAAGGAAAGAGAGAAAGAAGAAAGAACATGAGAAAAGTAGAAATAAGTAAGTAAGTAAGTAAATAAATAAATAATCTGTATTTGTCAAAAATGTAGAGAGAAAGAAAGAAAGAACACAAAGGTGTGTGTGTGTGTGTGTGCGTGTGTGTGTGTGTTGTGTGCAGCTGTTGTGTGTAATGTTGTGTTTTGTCCACAGGGAGGCACTCAGCAGCTGTCAGAGCGGGTCGCAGAGCAGCTCGGGAAGGAGAACGTGCGTTTGGGATCAGCCGTGACGGCCATATGGCAGGTAACAGTTACATCAGAGAGGAGGTGACACACACACACACACACACACACACACACACACACACACATCTCTGCCGAGAACAAATTGCCCTGTGAGAGCTGCACGTCTCACTGAGAGGAGGTTTGCTTTGGAAGGAGATGTTTTTAGAAGAAAAAAAAAAATTCCTCGCTCATGTTCAGCTATCTGTCTGTCTCTCTCTATTTCTGTCTGTCTCTATTTCTGTCTCTCTCTCTGTCTCACTCATTCCTTGTTGTGAATCCGAAATGCTTTCGATCGTTAAACATTTGCATTGAGTAAATTGGACGCAGTGTGTGTCATTTAATCCTTTTAGAGCTTCACATTAACGAAGAGGCCTTGAATGTGATGAAGTCGCTCTCACTCTGGGCACAATCATATCCATTAGACTATCTAATGCTCTGTGCTGGGTCACATCACCATCTCCGGACACACACACACACACACACACACACACACTCATACATTCTCAGCCTTTCTTCACTCTCTCTTTCTTTCCTTCTTTTTTTTGTCCTCTTGCATGATAAGGCAGGACGAGCGACTGACCGGGAATCAATGCCCTCTTTCACACGTGCACTTTAAAGCAGGAAGTTAACCGTTTTTTTAAACGTGTGTGCATTCGAGCCCGAGGTGAAATTGCACGTAGATTGACACTGACCCAGTACAATTCCCAGGAAATGATCTGTAGAGCTTGTGTGTTAACAGAAGCCGATACACATCACCTTCACTGTGACTAACAGAAAAACAGGCCATGACTCCTTTACTAAGAATGTCAGACACATAGCCACACCCCCTTCACTAAGACTGACACACAGGCCACACCTCTTTAACTGAGACTGACAAATAGGTCACGCCTCCTTCGCCAAGACTGACAGGCGTGCAGGCCACACCCCCTTCACTGAGACTGAGAGACATTCAAGGCCACACCTCCTTCACAGGGAGTAACACACAGGCCACACCTCCTTCACTGAGACTGACAGACAAACTGGCCACACCTCCTCCACCGGGACGGACAGACGTGCAGGCCACACCTCTTTCACTGTGACTGACAGACAAGCAGGACATGCCCCCGTCACTGGGACTCACCGAGAAACAGACCACGCCCCCTTCACTGAGACTGACAAACGTTCTGGAACTGACGGACACAGAGGCCACGCCCCCTTTCACAGAGGCCACGCTTGATATTTACAGCACACTCCTGAAATTCCATAATGAGAGAATCGTCCTCAGGTCAAATCTAATTGATGACTCCTGCACTTTAATGCTTACTAGAGAGCCTTTGGGAATCTGGTTCAAAGCTCACACACACGCACACACACAGAAAAATGATAAATCACGGCAATTCTATCTTAACACACATCAGGCTTCATTTATCACGCTGGATATGAATTAATTTATTCATAAATCTTTCACAGGAGCATTTACTGTACACAAGACATGAAAATCCAGGCAGTTCGGAAAATTGTTTGTATCCTACGTTTCGAGTGTGTGTAAATTACGCATAAGGAACATCACTAATGCAAACCTCTATTGTTCGGGGTTTAAATCCTATAATTGTCCATGACTCGCTGCGATTTTGTATACAGATTACGCTGTCACGTTGAAATCACTTACTCATTTCAACTCATTCATTTCATGTTAATGTCTTGAAATGAAGAGATTCCAGAAGAAATCCATAAAATAAGACGAATAAATGAACACCAGCAATTCAATTAGGACAAAAGTAATGGCACCCTATAAAAGGAGGAATAGCTAGTGTGTGAGTGTGTGTGTGTGTGTGTGTGTGGTAGCTGAGGCGCTGCAATGGCTGAGCTGCATTACTGGAAGATTTAACTATCAGTCAGAGCTGCATGGTTTATAAGTCAGGAATGAAACACAATCCGTGTCATGTTGTTATAGTGAAAAAAAATCAACAACTGGGTAGTGTGATGATATGTTACTCCGCTATAGTTGATTATTTTCCTATAACAGCACAAGCCCAAGCGTTTTTATTCCTTTTACACCACAGCAATTTGCCAACATTTAATGCTGTAGAACATCTGCTAAACAAGCTACTTCCTATCCTCACTTACATTAGAACAAGTGCATTAATACAAACCTGTGACTCGTAGCTGCACTATTGTCAGAGCTGCTGTTATAGAAAATTAATCAACACCTTCTGACCAATCAGAATCCAGGAATTAACAGCACTGTGGTATAAAGGAGATTAACAAGCTCCTTTATATTAAAAAAGAAGCGACGTTACCACCTCACTGCTGGGAAATATAATTAATCTGATAGCTTTACCACTTGTAGCGTCATCTACAGCCGTACACTGATTCCAGCATACTAATGCTGCTCTGCCTATGCAACAATAGTGAGTGTGTGTGTGTGTGTGTAAAGATTTCTGAACGTTGATGCTCTGTGCCTTTGGGAAGCTTATAAATCTCTCGAGATGTATTCATATGCAGCTTTATGAGTGTGTGTTCAATATGCTTCAAAGACTGTGTGTGTGTGTGTGTGTGCGCGCTCTCACAGAGAGAAGAGACTGTGGAGGTGAAGACCACTATGAGCACAATCACATGCAAAGCCGTCATAGTTACCTGCCCCCCTCACATGGCAGGTGAGTGTTATAAAGGTGTGTGTGTGTGTGTGTGTGTGTGTGAGAGAGATATAGTGTGAGACTTTCATCTTCTCAAACACACATCTCATAAAACCGCCTGCTGCTGCAATGACGCAGAACACCTGTCAATCAGGCAGCATGGCCGGCCTCCTCTCCCTCCAAGGCCCCTCCCCTGCTGCACCTGATTGGCCGATGCTGTGCAGAGGCGAGTCGGGGCGACTTTAACGAGGCAGTGTGTGAATTATCCCGAGCGACAGGACTCTAAATCAGGTGCAGGCAGACGGCTGACAGCGAGTCTTAAAAACCAGTGAGGCGCTGCTGAGATTCACGCAGCTGTCCAAAAGGGATAAATAATACAGGCGGTGCTGCTGCGAGTCCTCAGAGTGACTCGTCCTCCTGCACATACAGGTGTCCTGAAAAACGTCAGATTTTCCCCCAAGGGGAGGAAACCCAGTACAACGACGCGTTTACGAACATCACACACTTCGGCACAGAGCTGGAATGACTGCATAAACTGACTGCGCAACATCATGATAACTTTACGCTAAATCCAGAATCCATAAAAACGTGGCCCAAAGTGTTTTATTCCACTTATACCGCAGCAATTTACCCAACAATTGCAATTTTATTTATTTATTAATGAATATCATCTTTTTTTATCCATTTGTGGTTACATTTAATGACGTGGAAAGTCCATGAAACAGCAGCTATAAACAGTCGTTCCCTCACCAGCCTCTCTTTTTTATTTAAAAAAACAAAAACAAAACAAAACGTGACTTGTTGTGTTACTGAGAAAGTGAAAACTCCTCTGTCATGAAGATACTTGACCGCTGACACTGGAGACTCCTTCCATAACTGTGACCTTTAAAAAAAATCTCCTTAAAGAAAACTTCACACTAGCAGCGATTTTTAAAAATCTGTTTATGTGGAGCTTTTGCCGTACCATTGAATGAGCTGTTACTATAGAAACGGTAACGTATTAGAACGAGCGCATTAATATAAACCTGTGATTTGCAGCTGCTGTCACAGCTGTTGTTACAGGAAATTAATCAACACCTTCTGACCAATCAGTATCTAGAAATCCAAGCTGCCTGAAAAACATACAAAAATTGTATGTATCAAGCAGCTAGAAAACATGAACCATGAACCATTTCAGGAACTCAGGAACTCTACACTGGGCTGATTTTAGTTCCAGGAACCTTTTTACTCTGGGGCGGAGCTTGTTCTACTGATCATCCCTGATTGGTCAAGCACAGGCTTCACAGGATTGACTAAAAACTTTGAACTAAAGAGACACGACTGCAAAGTGGCCGATTTCTGTGTGTCACAGGATCGCCATCTCGGGCCATACCATGGTTTCCATGGCAATGAACATTTCGTTCTTCTGCTTTTTTTCCCCACCTCGTCTAGATATTAGTTTGTGTGATTGTTACCCTGTTGTCCTTTGTTTGATGCAGTGTCTTATCTTGTGGCTAACGGCGGGCCTCGTTTTCCTCCAAGTCTTGATTTCTTGTCTCTGGTGCTGTAGAATTTCCTGTTTTTCACTTTCGCTTGTTATCCTGGTTAATGATTATGGATTAACCTTCACTGCATTTATCTGTTTGTGTATTGACCCTGCGGTGGACTCAGAAGTTGATTATTGGAAACACATGTCCACATTCCAGGCAGGGGTCAGAGCACATTATCGAAAAGACATCCATAGCTATAAACGAGAAAACACACACACACACACACGCACTGGTCAAAACTGGGATGTCTAACTAGAAATACAAAAAAAAAATCCCTGGAACAAGCAAAAACGGATGAACAAGGCTCAACCAAGAGATGAAGACACAGGAGGGTATCCACCTTATCTGAAAGTAAGTAATAGCTAATAATAGCATTTCCTCTTTTTGTGCAAGACTTCCAGTTTGATTTGTAAGCACTTGCTTGTAAATGTAGTAAAGTAACAAAAGTACTGAGAGTTGCTGCTCTTACTTGTTATGATGTGTGAATGTGTGCACATATTACAGTACTGTACATGTATATATAACAATACTGTACGTGTTTACGTAACTATACTGTCCATGTATATATGTAACAATACAATATGTTTACAGATTACAGTACTGTACGTGTATATGTAACAATACAATATGTTTACAGATTACAGTACTGTACGTGTATATGTAACAATACTGCATGGTTACATATTACAATACTGTATATGAATATGTAACAATACTGTATGTTTACATATTACAGTACTGTACATGTATATAACAATACTGCATGTTTACATATTACAGCACTGTACGTGTATATAACAATACGATATGTTTACATATTACAATATTGTACGCGTATATATAACAATACTACATGGTTACATATTGCAATGCTGTATGTGTATATGTAACAATACTGTATGTTACATATTACAGTATTGTACATGTATGTAAAAATACAATATGTTTACATATTACAATACTGTACATGTATATAACAATACTGTACATGTAACAATACTGTATATTTACATATTACAATACTGTACATGTATATAACAATACTGTATGTTTACATATTACAATATTGTACATGTATATAACAATACTGTGCATGTAACAATACTGTATATTTACATATTACAATACTGTACATGTATATGTAAAAATACAATGTTACATATTACAGTACTGTACATGTATATGTAACAATATTGTATGTTACATATCACAGTACTGTATTTGTACATGTAACAATGCTGTACGTGTATATGTTACAGTATTGGATGTGTATATGTAACAGTACTGGATGCATACGTTACAATACTGCACGTGTATATGTAACGATGCTGTACAAATATATGTTACAATACTGTACATGTATATGTAACATGGCTTTCTTCTTCTTCTTCTTTTTTTTTTTTTTTTTTTACAAAGCAAGCCTGAAATTAAAACGGCTTCCTCCCTATATAGTGTACGACACGTGGCCTGAAATAGTGCCTTTAATCCTTCCATAGTTGACCACTTATCAAACAAGGAGGCATTTCCAGTTAACCCCAGCATCTCATCCAGGAACTGTCACGCTCTTAACACTGTACGACTTTGGGCATGATGTTACTGGCGCTGATCATTTTTTGGCTGAATCGCACGTGTAAATCGCACCATATTAGAGGACGTCTGATGCATGCAGTCCACTGATCTGTCGGAGGTAATGACAGATGTTTGAAAATGTAATAATTCGCTGTGTAGTGTGGGCCGTGTCGTGACACATCAGAAGCTTAGTAACCTTGGCCTCATTTCTACGCTTCTGATCATTAGCGTGATGTGGTTGCTCGGTAACCGTAGTCTGCTGGAGACTGCACGTGTCAAGGGACCAGCGCGTTTCATGAGTTTGTATCTAATGGCTAACTATGCTCTCACTGAGAGAAATAAAATCTCAGAAATCACCCAGTTGGTAGAAGTGGCACTAATTAAAGCGGGGATCTGTAACTCAGTGTAGTGTAGTGTAGTGTAGTGTAGTTCTGGAATGTTTTGAGGAATAGTTTATGGAACGCTATATGGCATGTTCTAGGGAATCTTCTGAGAAATTAATGAGTTCTGGAACTGTTCATGGAACTCTGTGTAGCATATTATGATTTCCAGAATCTTCTGAGGAATTAAAGGGGTCCGGAAATCTTTATGGAACTCTGTGTAGCAGGCTATAGGTTCAAGACTCTTCTGAGGAAGCAAAGAGTTACAGAAATCTTCACTGAACTCAGAATCTTTTTAGGAAGACTTCCAGAACTGTTTATGGAACTCTGTATAGCATGTTGTAGGTTCTGGAACTATTTATGGAACTGTGAATAGAATCTTTTGGGGATGTAATCAGTTCCGGAAAACAGTATGGAGCTCTGTAGGACCTTCTGAGGAAATAATGAGATATCGAATATAGCATGTTCTAGGTTCTGGAAGCTTTTGAGGCAGTGGAGTGTTATGGAATTCCTTATGGAACCCTGTCGAGCATGGTCCAGGTTCTGTAAACTTTGGAGGAACTACAGAGTTCCGTAACTCTATGGAAGTTTGCATACCATGTGAAGTGAGGTGTTGCAGAACTCTTCACTGAAGCATGTTATAGGTATCTGGAAATATTGAGGAGCTAAATAAATTCTGTAACTGCTTATTGAAGTCTGTATAGCATGCTGTAGTTACTGGAATCTTTTAAGGAAAAAAGGGTTACGGAAGTCTTTATGGAATCCAGAATCTTTTGAGATAGTAGAGACTTAGAGAATTCTTTAGGTTCAGGAATCTTCCAAGGAAGTAAAGTTCTGGAAATATTTATGGCTCGCTGTATAGCATGCTCTATTTTCCGAACTCTTTTAAGGAAGAGTAAACCCTGTATGGCATGTTCTAGGCTCCAGAATCTTCTGAGGAAATAAAGAGGTCTTTATGGAACTCTTTATAGCATGTTGTATACCATATATGGAATCTTTTAAGGAAGTAAAGATTTCTGGAACTGTTTCTGGAACTCTGTATAGCATGTTATACGTTCTGGAACTATTTATGGAATGCTGTAGAACATGTAGTAGATTCCGGGACCTTTTGAGGACGTACAGTTTTTCCGGGACTCTCTATGGAATTCTGTGTGACGTTGTAGATTCCCGAAGCATTTGGCAAAGTACAGAGTTCGAGAATTCTTTTTTGGAGCTGTGTGAAACGTTACAGGTTCGGGAATCTTCTGAAGAAGTGAAGTGCAGAGTTCTGGATAGAGCTCAATTGTGGATAGGCCACAATAGTTTGTAGCTTACAGAAAAGTACTGACTCTGGAGCAGGAACTAAAATCGGCCCTGCTTCCTGTGCTGAAAAGGTTCCTGAAAAGGTTCCTGCCATGGAAACAGCGTCTCTTCACTTTGCATGACCTTTTCAGCTGTCATTGTACACCACCTCCTCTTTTTTGTGTCTGAGTATAAACAGGGTTCTTTCTAAATCTGCACACACACACACAGACATACACATACACAGATACACAAACACACACAAATGCACACACACACACACACATGCGCGCTGTCAAGCTGCCATGTGTTAGCTCGTAGAACCTCATACTTTTGAACCTAGCTTCATTCTTTATTATTAGCAGCGGCAGTCTGGTGATTGGGCTTTGTTTCGCATCTCCATCCACAGTCTTTCATCGTATTTGTACGTGAGCAGACCTTACACTTCAAACGCTCCGGAGTGTTAATCTCTTGCTCATTATCGGCATTTCCAGCCTGGTGCAGGAAACGCGTCTATAAGTAGCTTATTGCTAGGAGGAGACACGCATGGTGATAATGATGCTAGTAGCGCGTTGGGGTGGCGACTGAATAATGAGCAACACAAACAAACTAGCTTTCATGCAAACAGATATCATTAATTTTTTTTAATTTTATTTAAAAAAAAAAGAGGGATGTCACATGATTCATTAATCTTCATGTCATTTTTTTCATTTACTTTTACGTGTGATCATTTTCACACCATTCACTTCTTTTTACATGATTTTTTTCTTCTGTGATTCATTCATTTTCATGTGGGATTTTTTTTTTCATGATTCATTTTTCACAAGTGATTTTTTTTTCCCAACGATTTATTTTTTATATGTGCATTTTTTAAAACAATTCATTTATTTTCACACGACTCACTTCACAAGTGAATCTTTTTCACAATTTATTTTTCGCATGATCCCCCCCGCCCCACGTTTCACTTATTTTCACGTCTTCCCATATTGTTCACGTGATGCTTCATGTGTTTACTCGTGTGCGATTTCAGCGCATAACTTCACATATTATTCACTCAATCCTGTGTGTGATACAGGTGAGTTTTCGGTAAGAGAGGTTTTGACATTGGACCTGTATTCATTATTCAAGGGAACTCTTATGTGATTGTGTTAACACACACACTCACACAAACACACACACACTCTCTCACACACACGTTTTAGCAGTGCCTCTGCTGTGTGGCTCTCAGGTTTACCTTCACCATCGATCCATCTTCCGTAATGACTTGTGTGTGCCTCTTCGCCCGTCTCTCGCATCTCGGTGATTCATGAAGCGCTCAGTCAGAGTTGACATTAGCACATTTTTTCTCCATTTTGCACTGAACTCAGGAACCTGTTTATTCTTTTCTCTCGGACACTAAAATGTGATTCCCAGCTCTTTTTTGTGCTTTCACAAATGTTTACCCAGCGCCCAGACAACGTGAAGTAACTGAAGGAGTCGCGTTCTGTTTTGTCTTCTCTCAGTCAGGGGCTCTCCCTCAGGTGAAGACACAAGTCGATGGTTTTAAAACGCACACCGCTCCCAGGGACGCTAAAACACAAACCACAGGCTGAAGCACTTAAGTGAAAGTCGATAGAGTAGATTCTTTAGCAAACTGAACAAACAGCTGTTTGGTGTTTACTATGAGAAGCAAAATGTCCATGGAGCTTATGTACTTCAGTGTACATTCACATTTTCTGGTAATTTGAATAGTACCTACATATAGCCTTCATAACACATTCATAAACTCATATTTATGAAGCAATCCTGGAGAATTTACAACTGGGAACCTGGGAAACAGACGTTAGCCATTTTATGTGACTTGAGAACAAACCTCAGTTGATCAATATGTAATTTTTAGTGCCATTTTTTATTCATAGATTTCAAGATATTCATTTGTTTTACTAACAGCACAGTCATGACACTACGTACAGCTGGGAAACATGGACATAGTGCTTCACAACAATGTTATTAATGCAGATTTCATTACCATTTAAACTACCAGTGTAAGGGCTTTGAAATAATTAATTCGCTGGCGTATGAGCTTCCTAAATAAGTGAGTTCTGTTGGGAATGTTCTTCATAAAAGTTAACTTAAAAGTTAATAGTATTTGTGCCACTGCTATTATTTATTGCGTTATTATTATTTGCCTATTTTTCCACATGGTTAAAAATACTCTGTGGCCACCAAGATCTTGTTTTAGAGCAAATAACCAGAATTAAGTCTCTTCTCAGCTTCCCCCATCGACAGCTCTCTGGTCTTCATGTTGGTTTATCCTTTTTAACAACGAACCCACGGCTCAAACCAAGTCTACACATTCAGAGCTATTAAATGTTAAAACAATCACTCTAACAGGACACACCTGGGCAACAAGAAACGCCTGTCACTCACATGTTCCAATATTTTAGATCACTTGAAAAATTAGTGGGTTCAAACAAAATACTGTCACAATCTCTGATTTTTCAAAATATGCACTGTCTAATCGAAGTAAATGATATGACCATCACACCCATATGTGCTTCTTGCCCAAACCGTTACCACACAATTGTATAGAACGTCTCTGTGTGCTGTAGCTTTACAGTTTCCCTTCACTGGAACTGAGAGGCCCAAACCTGCTCCAGCATGACGATGCCCCTGTGCACAAAGCGAGCTCCATGAAGCCATGGGGTGTGAAGGTTGGAGTGGAAGAACTCGAGTGTCCTGCACAGAGCCCTGACCTCAACCCCACTGAACATTTCTCGTGTTCCAGAAATGAACAAAATGTGTCATTGTGTTAAAAACATATTTAAAATCTCTATTTCATAATGCATCGGTTCACCTCCTGTGAAGTTTTTTTTGACAGAAAAGTGTCCAACTATACCTGCCTATTTTCAATCCTTGTAAAGTTTAATAACCAAATATTGTTGTAAATGAATAAACACATAACTATAAATGATGTGATTTCCACAACAACGGCTGTCTTGATAAAACATTAGCTTGTTATATCTCATGGTGATTGACAGGTCGCGGGCGGATTGAGCCATTTCCTCTTCCCGATACTCGCATGCCGTCTGTTCTGTTGCTATGCTGACCCCGGGCTTTTCACACCAAGTGTGTGTGTGTGCGTTTGCAGATTTAAGCGAGTTGAACTAGAACAGATCAACCATATGGAAATCACAATTATCTAGCTGTTTAAATAAACCAGTGAGTAACACTTTTATCTGAACAGTGCTTATGAATGCTTGGTTCTGATTGGTCACAAGGTGTTTATTAAATATAATATAAACTAATATTTATATTAGCTTCTATAATACCATTTTTATAGTAACAGCTCATTCACAGGGACTCGTGCGACAGAAGCTCCAGATTAAAAAATGTGTAAGTGTTGATACGGTGAGATTTTCTGTAAGGATAAATGTGTTTATTTAACATTTATGGAAGGAGTCTCCAGTGTCAGTGCTTTGTAATGCTTTGGAACAGTTGTAACAGAGATGAAGCTGTAACTTTAAGCTTTCCGACGTCTCGTCGTCACGTATCAGTATTCCAGTGCTTTTTGATGTTTTTTTTGCATTTAATTGAAGTGCAGTCCTTCAATGTATCATTTTCTCTTTCTCTTTCTTTTCTCAATCCTTTTCTCTTCCCTGTGAAAATGTGAATAATCAGGGCATTAAAAAATTTCTGACATCTTCAGGACCGAGGAGTTTACGCTTCGTGACGCAAAAAAAAAAAAAAAAAAAAAAAAAAAAATCGTAAAATAATGCCTTTTCATGTCTTTTCTGTTTTTTCAGTTAGTCAGGAACTATTTGGGATTTTTTTTGTTTTCCGCTAAACATTTTAAAAACCAGCAGACAGAAAGCTGTTTCTGTCATTTATATTTAGATATTTAATGTTATATTTTTAACAAGCAAAATAATAAAAAAATATTAAAGAATCTAACCTTAATCTAACCTCAATATAAACACAAACTTATAACGTAGCATGTTTTAAAACATTAGCATTAAACATGACATGTAATTATCTTTAAATATTGTGGAAAATAGGAAATATAAAACAAAATCCATAACTTTCTCATCATTAAATCTTTCCAAGAAACATATTTAACTATATACAGCATGTAAATATATTTCAAATATTTTTTCTTCTTCTTCTTTTTTGCTTTATTCACAGCGCTCACTTTCTCTCAAATGTCGGCCCTTACTGCTTTTCTTCTTAAGTTATCCTTAAGTTTTGCTTAACTTTTTTTTTTTTTTTTTTTTTTAAATACATTTACTTCTCTCTAATCCTTCAGGAGTCTCTTGTGAGATTTGTACTTGCCCTGGCTATCAGAAACAATTAGCAGCTGCAATTAAAACCACTTTAAACATTGTTTTCACCTCTGTCTTCCCACGTTATAATCATTTACGAAACAAATTATTATTTTTTTTTGCAAATTCAACGGCCCACTCGCTTACAAATGATTGCTGTTTATGTGGGATCTTATTAGCTCCATCTCTAATTAGGATTTAGCACGTAAATCTTTCCTGCTATATATATATATTTAATATATAATTTTATTTACTTTATATTATATATATTATTTTTGTTATATTTGTTATATTTTGTTATATTTTTTGTTATATTGTAATATTATAATATTTTTCCTTATCTTATTTTTATTTATCTCACTTATTTATTGAATTTATTTACTTATATTTGTTTTCTAATATTTGAATTTTTAGCTTGTATATATATATATATGCACATTTTTATTTTCAACATTTAATGCTCACTACATTGGTATTAAATTTTTACAGTCACAGTGACCTAAAATCTACTCAGCCCAGCCCAGAGTGTGTGTGTTTTTAGGTTGGTAGAAGTGCGCGTGTGTGTGTGTGTGTTTGGTGATCAGGCCGGTCTCTGAGCATGCCAGTGTGTTTGATTTTAAAAGCTGGTGTTTGTGCTCACGGGGTGTGTTGTGAGCTTTTCTTCCACATACTCATGTGACATGTTAACAAAACTGAAACGACAGAGAAAAGACACAAATTTCAAGTTCGGAAGTCCAAGAGAGCAAACCCTGGCCATGCTGTCTGGGTGGGAGGGGCATACTCTTTCTCCCCTGTCGGTCACAGCAACACTAGCCAATCATGTGCATCTGTGAGCTCATGTATGTGGAAGAGGGCAGATAGCACTTTTCTCAGAGTGTGTTGCGCGGGCCTGTGACGCAGCATGAGCTGCGGTTTGAAAAGATGCGGTTGTCTGGCGGAAGGACGTGTTAGTCTTCAAACTCACTGGCTGTCGTATGACAGGGGAAAAGAATAGAATGGAGGAAAAAAAGATGTGTCACTGAGACTGAGACAGAATACCCATCACGGTCATCCATCAGCTGCTACTTACACTTTCTCATGCTAGCTAATATGTGAGTATTAGCAATAAAGTTGTTGGTAGTTAGCCTTAAGTTAATGTTTTTCCATGTTTCTTGGTTCCTTGGTGAAAGCAGCACTGATGTCCAATCAGGAACTAACATCAGCGTGATTAGAAATTGAGGCAGACAACTTTTCCTTCTAATTTCATGTTCATATTTTAAGTAAATTTAAGCATTCATACTTTTCTACTTTACGGATGTAAGAAAACTCTACTTCCACTTTTACTTTTTGAATGAATGATGACATGGGCTGGGTGTTTTCCAGTCTCACTGTGTGTTTAACATGATCTTACTGAAAGAGTATGAATCTTTTCTGACAGCACTTTCCCTCAATCTTTGCAGTATATTTTACAATAGAAATGGTTGTGTACTTTATAGACACACTGTCTGCACTTACACTTTCCTTTCGTTTGTGGAAATGTGTTAGATTTAATTCTGATTATTTGCTATAAAACAAGATCTCACTGACTGCAGAGTGTTTTTAAACTAGCCCAGTATGGCAATCCTCTGTCCTCTGCTCCTCCCCTCGAGCATGGGGCAGCGTGATTCCTGCCCCAGTGGACCTCTATTTACACTTTTTGCAGCTCCCATATTTGACTACGAGGAGCAATAATAACTCTATGGAGCTAAATGGAGCAGTGAGTCTGCCGCACTACGATTGCGCAACAGGACATCGGATTTATCTGTCAAATAGCTGTGTCTTTAAATCGTTGGTCTGTTGTGAATGAGGACTTTATGAAGATTTAATATTTGTTGAATGGATAATATATAATGCTGCTCACAAGTAACGGATGCCGATAGCCTCGGTTTAGCATATCCAGTAGTTAACACACAGCGCTGCTGAATTCTGCATTCTGATTGGTCAGAAGGTGTTGATTCATTTCCTGTAACAGCAGTTCTGACAGTTCATTCTAATGCGTTATCATTTTAGACGCTCCAAATGAACTGATTCAACTTTTCCTTTAAAATAAAAATTTGCGTTTGTTTGCGAGTTTTGTTTTTGTGTACTTTTCCAACCTCCATGATGGAGGGAGGAGGGAGAGGGAAAGAGAAGGAAAGTGGATTTATGGAATTACAGGAGGGACGTAGCTGAGCTGAGCTCTGAGCATGTGGAGGGTTCATTTAGAGCAAGAGCAGTCACCTCATCCACACACACACACACACACACACACACACACAGTATCTTTCTTTCTTTCTTTCTTTCTTTCTTTCTTTCTTTCTGACAGTGAATTTTCAATGAATTT
Source organism: Pangasius sanitwongsei (assembly GCA_037576675.1). NCBI lineage: Eukaryota > Metazoa > Chordata > Actinopteri > Siluriformes > Pangasiidae > Pangasius > Pangasius sanitwongsei. Next base: position 21,645,282 of record CM075019.1, on the reverse strand, counting down.
TTAACATTGGTTTAGCAAGCCAAACACACTGTCTTGCAAACACACACACACACACACACACACACAAACACACACACCACAACAACCTAGCTGAGAGCCAAGACAAAACACTTTGTATCTATTCTCAGGAGAATTACTGTGTGTGTGTGTTTGTGTGTGTGTGTACTTTCCAGAGTGTGCCCATTTGTGCTATATTTATCCAGATGTGCTGTCTCGTTTCCCTGCTTCACCAGGCTAAGCTGCAAACTATATGTGTGTGTGTGTGTGTGTGTGTGTGTGCCCGAGCGAATGACCAGGTGAGCAGTGAATTTGTGTCCATTACCCACCGCAGCTGGTCTTTAATAAGTCGCCTTCAGCCGCAGAACCTCAAGGCTTGATATTAAATCAATCTCCTGTCTATAAAAAAGCGCACTTTGATTTATTTTTTTCCCCCAGTCTCAGATGAATCCGATTCGCCGGAGACGGGGAATTTCCACTGCGTGCTCCCTGCTGTGAGCGTCTTTCAGCACGGGCCCTAAAAAGCCGAGCTCTCAAGGTTGACATGTTGATGCTGTTCTCGGCGTGGGCGATTTCTGGGTCATTAATTAAAGCGGCTATTTTCACCTCAGCTCTGGAGTGTTTATTGCGTGAGTGGGAAGCATTTCTCACGTTTTTTTCCACTCATCCCTGTTCCCTAAAGGCACAGAGCGTGAGATCAGCGCTTCTTCTGCTCCATTAGCCATGCCTGTCTTCATACTGCGCCCCGTTGCCCCGGTAACCTCCATGATGGAGGGAGGAGGAAAAGGGAAAGAGAAGGAAAGTGGATTTATGGAATTACAGGAGGGACGTAGCTGAGCTGAGCTCTGAGCATGTGGAGGGTTCATTTAGAGGAAGAGCAGTCACCTCATCCACACACACACACACACACACACACACACACACACACACAGTATCTTTCTTTCTTTCTTTCTACATTTTTAACAACTGCAGAATCTTCCTTCCTTCTTTCCTTTCTTCCTTCCATCCATTCTTCCTTCCTTTCTTCTTACTGTGCTCTGTTGAGGAATGAGAGAGTGGAATTATGGGATTGCGGGATGGACAGAGCTAGTTTAGCAGACGTGTAGCTGAAGATGAGTGGCCTGTGGTACGGAGAGTGTCACTCAGCGGGAACACTGATATGATTTCCTGCCAATGATGGAGTGATCCGTGTGAGTGGATGAGAACTGCGCGTCCTTCAGGATTCATCTACACTTCACTAACTCAGCCGGAGTCTCGGGCTGGAGAGCAATATACAATACACTCCGCCATCTTTTTTTTTATTTTTTATTTTTACAGTTATTACAAATATAAAAATAATCAGTGACCGGTGGTGTG
>CM075019.1:21628302-21643829 GCA_037576675.1 Pangasius sanitwongsei | reverse complement strand
CACTCCGCCATCTTTTTTTTTATTTTTTATTTTTACAGTTATTACAAATATAAAAATAATCAGTGACCGGTGGTGTGATGAAGAGGAGTTACTGTTACCCCCCCCCCCCCCCCCCGATGTTGATTATTTTCCTATAGCAGCACGTCCCAAAGTGTTTTATTCCTTTTATTACACAGCAATTTACCAATTATAACTTTTGTTTATTAAAGAATAACACTATCAATTTATAGTTACATTTAATGTAGTGAAACGATCATGATTAGTTCCTATTCAAACTTATGTTAAAGCGGCTATATAGCCTCTTTCTTTCTTTCTTTCTTTCTTTCATTCTTTCTTTCAAAATAAGAACGCGCGCCTGCGTACTTTATGTACATCAGAGGGATTAAAAGTAGCATCCTTTAGATGGCACATCAGAACCAAAACCTCTCTGTCCACCTGGATGCCAAATCAAACTGTAAAATGTTTAGCAATTTCATGCACAGCAAAAAAGCTGAACACACTGATGAGCTCTGTCTCTCTCTAAAACTTTCCGCCTTCATCGTGATTGTTGGCATGAGCTGCGTTTCCAATTGAAAACTCATTCAAAATACATTCAAAAGTGTTTATTAATCTAGAAAATCCAGACGCCTGGTATGCAAAACAGACCTTTCAGTAGGTTTGAAGGCGAACATTCAAAGGTTTTTAAAATTCAGACACTAACTGTCACAGGAAAACCGGTTAGTGTTCGTGCTCAACAATGCTCTAGAATAGTACACAAGTATGTGATTTGACAAACACAATGCTACTTTGGTTATTTAGTAGAGGACACAGTGTCACACGCTATACTGCCTCGTATTATAACATTATATACAGTGTTTATATCTATCTCTCTATCTCTCTATCTATCTGTCTATTGGTCTCTCTCCATATGGCTGTCTGTATATCCCTCTCTGTGCATCTACACATCTATCTGTCTATTCATTTGTCTATCAATCAATCAATCATCTACCCATCCAGGCAGACAGAGAGACAGACAGACAGGTAGGCACTCAGATTCATGTTCTTGGCTGACAGGAGTGGAACCTGATGTGGGCTTCTGCTGTTGTAGCTCATCCACCTCATGGTTTCGATGTTTTGTGCATGCTGAGATGCTTTTCTGCTCACCACGGTGGTAAAGAGTGATTATTTGAGTTACTATATGCTTCCTGGCCACTTTCCTCTGACCTGTCTTATCAACAAGGTGCTTCCACCCACAGAACTGTCTCTCTCTCTCAATGGTTTTTTTGTTTTTCGCACCATTCTGTGTAAACTCTAGAGATCGTTGTGTTTGAAAATCCCAGGAAATCAGCAGTTTCTGAAAAACTCAAACCAACTGGTACCAACAACCATGCCACGGTTAAAGTCACAGAGTTCACACTTTTTCTTCATTCTCTTGTTTGATGTGAACATTAACTGAAGCTCTTGACCTGTATGTAAAAAAGCTTTACTGAGTTGCTCATTTTGGTCACAGTGACTTTCCTGTCAGTCTGACACAGACGTTACGCAGATGTACCAGCCACATGGACGCGTAATAATTCCATTTCAGTGAGGAGACATGACATATGATGATGTTCCTGTGATCTGTCCTCTGCTCCTGTCCTCTGCTCCTGTCCTCTGCTCCTGTCCACTGTTCCTGTGATCTGTCCTCTGCTCCTGTCCTCTGCTCCTGTCCTCTGCTCACTCTCCGTCAATCTTGACCTTTACCAACATTATCATGACACTCGGGATGGTCTTGTGGTGACTGTAATGACTTTCTTATCTCGTTCATGATAAACGTCTCTAAAGGAAACGTGTGTGGCTGAGAGGCGAGGCTTCAGGATACGATCACGGTGACACAGAAAGCACAGACAATTTATCCTGTGTCCTGCGTCTACACTCCACCCATGGCTCCAGGTGATTATTTTCGAAAGTAATTGTCAAAGAAATAGAAAGAAAGATAGAAAAGAAAAACCTGCAACTGTCAAAAAAGAAGGAAAACAAGAATGAAAGTTACTCTAATTGTCAAAAAAAGAGAGAGGAAGAAAGAAAGAAAGGACGGAAGAAAGAAAGAACGTATTTAGAGATGATGCGTAATGCGGGGGTTGTTGATGAATGTGAACGCGCAGTATGCAAGTGTGCAAGTGATGATTATTGATTAGTGAGAGATCGCAAGGCTTCATTATAAACGTTACAGAAATATAATGAGAGCCAAATCACATCCGTTCAGTAGGCATCTGGACGCAAACAACGTACGTCTGCTTTATTTGTTGTCCTGTCCGGATAATAACGAATAATGAAGAAAGGAAAGAGGAGACGAGGACGGATTACAGATTAATAGCTGAACACTGATTGTGATTATGGAGAATAGTTTATAATTGTCATTGCATTAAATCTATTAATTAGATGATTGATAATTACTGAGAGATTGCAGTGCGCCATTAAAGCTCAGAACACAATCGGATGTAATTTATTCCATTCAGGATGGATTAGGAAGCAAGGATGGAATGTTTGTCTGATTATTTTTTATTTCTTGCATCAGAGTCCTATAGTTTTATAGTTCGTTTGTCTAAAAACTGGTTTAAAAGAAGAGTTTGATGAAAAACACAGCATCCTAAAACAGCACCCTGATTGGTCAGAAGGTGCTGATTAGATTTCTATCTATCAATCCAAATAAACAGATTCAAAATGTGTGTTAAAAAAAGTTTTCTGTGAGGAAGCATTTATTTAATGTTCAGGGAAGGAGTCTCCAGTGTCAGCACTTTGTAACAGCCAGAGGTAACGTTTTCCGACATCTTCAGGACAGGAGGAGTTTAGTCTTTGTGGTTTTTCGGTAACATTCATTTTATTGGTATCTAATTCTTCTAAGTAAATTACTTTATTCTTATTTTCAAACTTTATTGACATTATTACTATTAAAGATTTCACTTTATTCTCAGCCTTTTGGACTCCACTGTATGTAAAGTTAAGTTAAGAATAAATCCGGTGTCGCTATTAAAGACGTCGCCATTGGTTGGAGAGATTTCACAGTGGTAAGCAGTAATCATGGTGAAGGTGAAGGATCTTCCTAAATTTCTCAGCATTATTAACAGCATTCGACTGGAAAAGTGGCAACACGCCTACAGCCATAGCAAAGAGCGTAAACATCCCTCAGTACAAATGATAAGGAGGATAAGAGAGAAGCCTTTAGTCGCTCAAACAGAGTTGCAGGACGGCCTGAAAGCAGCCGGAACAGCAGTTACACAGAGAACAATAAGCAATGAACTGCAGCACCGTCATCACCAGGCCTACGCCTCACGCTAAACTCCTCTGCTAAAGTAGAAGCACGGAGATGCGCAGCTCAAAGCATTCACACCACAGCACGCTTGATTGCTTGATTCTGATTGGTCGGAAGGTGTGCATTATTCTCTCTAATAACTAACTTGTTTCATGAATGTTCCACGACATTAAATGCAACTAGAAATGGATGAAAAGTATGACATGTTTGTTAATTACGAACACAGTGTAAATGTGAGCAAATTGCTGTAGTATAAGAGAAATAAAACTCTTTGAAATGCAGTTGTAGGAAAATACTACTATAACGTAGCTCCACTTCATCACACCACCCCATTATTGATTATTTTTCTATAACAGCGTGACACAGAGTGTGTTTTTTTCCTTAAGCGTTGCACATGAAACGGGTCTAGGCTACAGAATTAATCTTTTGAATTGTAAATAAGGTGTACAGTGACACTGTGCATGTCCTGTACTGAATGCAGTGACAGTAGGGACTGTAAGAGGCCGTGCGAGGTGTTGAAAGCCGGGCTTGCTGGGTAATGAGGTGCGACGTGCTCGGTCACATGGGACGCCAGGTCAGTGGAATACCGTGGGTGTTTCCTGACACATGGACAGAGCCACACATAACCGCGTTGGATGGCATCACTCTCGTCTAAATGGATACTCCTTAATTATGGCCCTTAAGCAGCAGCGTGGCGTAGCAGTGTTAAATCACACACTCTGTTAAATCACACACACTCTGTTATAGATTGGTCATTTCACAGAGAGCCAGCCACTGGGGCATTGCATCCAATTTAGCAGAGTGCTGTCTTATGAGAGAGCGCGGCACTCAGATCGATAAGACGAGCTGATCAGAGTGCTGCGAGACGTCCGCTCTCCTACGCCATACGCCTTAATGTCCTCATACTGCATCTGTCTGTCTGTCTCTCTCTCTCTCTCTCTTTCTATATATATATATATATATATATATATATATTTCTGTCTCTCTCTCTCTGTCTTCCTCTGTGTGATTCCCTTTCTCTCTGTCTCTCTCTCTCTCTTACTCTCTATGCCTTTTTGTCTGTCTCTCTCTCCCTCTCGCCCTCTCTCTCTCTCTCTCTCTCTCTCTCACTATTGTGTCTCTCCATCTGTGTCTTTTCTCTGCTTCTATTTCCTCTGTTTGTTTCCTCAGGCTCTTCCAATCGTGTGTCCTCTGTCTCTCTCTCTCTCTCTCTCTCTCTCTATATATATATATATATATATTTCTGTCTCTCTCTCTGTGTCTCTTTCTCTCTGTCTCTCTGTGTCTCTCTTTCTCATCTCTCTCTTTTTCTCTCCCTTTGCTTCCCTTTCTCTCTGTCTCTCTCTCTCTTACTCTCTATGCCTTTTTGTCTGTCTCTCTCCCTCTCTCTCTCTCACTATCGTGTCTCTCCATCTGTGTCTTTTCTCTGCTTCTATTTCCTCTGTTTGTTTCCTCAGGCTCTTCCAATCATGTGTCCTCTCTCTCTCTCTCCCTCTATTTTTCTGTCTCTCTCTCTGTCTCTTTCTCTCTGTCTCTCTTTCTCATCTCTCTCTTTTTCTCTCCCTCTGTGTGCTTCCCTTTCTCTCGGGCTCTCTCTCTCTTACTCTCTATGCCTTTTTGTCTGTCTGTCTGTCTCTCTCTCTCTCTCTCTCTCTCTCTGTCCCTCTGTTTTTCTTTCTCTTACCTTCTATCTGTGTGTGTGTGTATCTTTCTGTCTCACTTTCTATCTCTGTTTCTGTCTCTCACTCCCTGTCCCTCTGTCTCTGTCTCACTTGCTTTCCCTCTGTCTCCGTCACTGCTTTTTTTCTCTCTCTGTCTGTCTTCCTGACTCTGTCTCTCTCTCTGTGCCCCCCCTCTCTTTCAAAGAGACAGACACACAGAGAGAGGAACTGAGAGAGAGAGAGAGAGAGAGAGAGAAAGAGACAGCTCATTGTCTCTCTGCCCCTCTGTCTCTCCATCCCTCTGTCTCTCTTTCTCTCTCTCATTTCATCCACAACATTTGCTTTTTTATAATTCTGCATTCAGGATATGATGCTAATGTAGCTTACAAATCACAGAGGTTTATAGCCACCAGTTTAGCATCAGTGCAAACCTCGTGTTCGAGTCATCACACAACACACTCGTGTACCTCAGTTCCCGAACAGACTGGAAATATTTTATCATCCCGTCTAATACACACTTCCACGTTTAAACATTAGACCCCGCCTCCAGACAGATGTGATTGGTCCATGTTTATAGAGAACATCGAGATGTCGTCACTGTGTTTGATGATTTACACATGCTAAACTGGTGGCCATAATCTTCCATTACATGTTAACAAAACGTAAGAAGCAAACTTCAGACATGAGCATGACTCGACTGAAAGTGTTTAGTCTACATTCAGTGAGAATGTTATCTTAAACAAAATATTAAGCCCTGACCCCTGACTCCGCCCTCTTCCTGTCATTTCCAGCTCAGATCGAGTACCGGCCTGCTTTGCCTCTGGAGCGTCGGCGTCTTGCACAGTGCATGCCCGTGGGTCACATGACCAAGTTTATCATCACGTATCCTACAGTGAGTGACATCCATCTTCTCTAAGCCTTTTATACCATTTCCCCTGAGACATCAATCATAAACTGTCTGTCTGTCTGTCTGTCTCATTCATCTTTTCTTCTCTCTCTATTCCTATTTCCTGCTTTTCTGTTTTCACTCAGCACCATGTTAAATCACGTTCCCTTCTGGCTTTCATACACACACACAATCATATATCATGTACAATGTACACCAGAGCTGCCAGATGACTTTAAATAAAAAAAAAAAAAAGGTTTTCAATTGCTTTTAATTACTTAGAATCAATGAACTGAATGTTTCATTTTTAAACCATTACAGATAATCTATACAGAATAAAAAAATGGAAATTATTTAATAAGCTTTAGTCCAATAAATAACTAAAAAATATCCCTGGAACATATTTACAATTTTACTCTCATTAATAATACCAGAATCTCTGAATATGCATGAATATGCAAATTTACAAACTCCTTACTTGGCTAATATTACTAACTTAGCTAGCTGGTTAGCTAGCTGCTATTACACGACCTCACGTTAGTCCCCGAAGAAGGGATTTCAAGCCTGATTTACATTGTACGTTTTTTTTTTTAAACTCATTTATTTAACAGCAGCCAAACTTCTTGTCTTAATTGTGGTGTAGTGTTAAAATTTTGTTGCTTTCTTTATTTTTTGTAAATAAAAACATATTTTTTTTGTAAAGAAAAATGTTTATATTAAAGAAAAAGATTTATATTGAAAAAGTCAACATTTTTATTTAAAATTTTATTAAAAAAAATACTACTATATCGCTGGCATTTTGTGAGCAGCCTATATATATCGTGATACATCCTAGAAACACCTTCGATACGATATTTTCGTCATATTGCCCGCCCCATACGTTTCTGAGACATTACAGGTATTTTTTTTTAGTTTTTACCAAATCAACTGTAAAAATGTAAAAAAACAAAAAAACAAAAAAAAACCTAAACGTAAAAATGTAACTTCATTAGAGTTGACCACAGCTTATTTATTTGTTCCTCGTAAATTTGTATGTTTTATTTGTAGACATTTAACTTCAACTTTACATTTTTTTTTAAATTCTGGAATTTCTGTAGGAAACCTTTGTGCTTGCTATCATGTATTGTTGAAATGTCTCGAAATATCACTATATGATATTTTTGTCATATCGCCCCACCCCTAATTAGAATATATAATACATAATATAAATATTAATTCGAAATTCGATCGGAAAGTATTTTCACTCCACTTTTTATGGTTTAGTGTTTAACAGGCTGTAAATGTTCTTTACCCTACATTAGTCATTTCCCATTAAAGTCTGATTACATGAGTGTTTATCGGAGAAGCTTAGCACATTTATGACTCATCAGTTATTTATGAAGTTTTTCCTGCGTTAATGGTTGAAGGAAGCTACAGCGAAGGAAAACGTGCTCTGAATCTAGTAACGATTCCTTTCATCTCAGACAAATCGAAGATCGCTCGGACTCGGAGAGCAAACGAGGTCTTTTACGTTTAACGTATACGACACGGAGAGATGCGTTTGCCTGCAGTGGACTTTAGGAGAAGGGATTTGACACTGTTTAGAAAGTAACAAGTAATGGAAGGAGTTAGACGCGGTTATGTAACGAGCTCAGCACACATTGTGCATTCACAGACCGAGATAATGAGAATGAATAATTATAAATGGATGGATTTATGCAAAATTTCACATTTATGTGAGGACTGATGAGAACGTTCTCTCTGGCGCCGCTTCACTAACAATCCAAATAAAGATGGAGGAAACTTTTAGAAGTCCTCAAAGGGACAATAAAGAGAAAAATCTACACAAATTTGCATCATTTTCCTCTCACACTAAATCAATCAGTCGAGAGGAGAGGTTTGCGTCTAATTTTTTACAGGCAAGCTACGAGATTATCTTATTTTGATTATTGTTTTTTTTAGAAAAAATATTATTGCATTATTTATTTGTTTTTTGAAACTTCCTTTTGAAACCTACAAGAACCTACAAGGTTAAAGCAACGAAGTAGCAATGGGAGTCTATTTAATATTCCTTAAATATTTCCATAAATGCATTTGAATCTTCAGTTCTTTGGTTCTAGCACTAGTGGAACCCGTAACAGTTCTGTATAGAACCCTACCACAAAGTGCTTTGCTATCAGAAACACGTTTTTGGAAACTAAGTACCCTTATCTCTCCACTGAACCCTGAAAGAACCCCTGTAAGGTATTAACTGGGAAGGTGTGTGGTTTAATAAGACATGCGTTCTTAGAAAAACTGGTTCTTCAAGGGTTCATTAGATAATTAACGCTTCTCAGCTTCCAAACCTGGAACTCTACAACAAAATGTTTCCCTGTCAGAACACTTTTTGGAAACTAAGAACACTTATCTATACAGTAAACCCTTAAAGAACCCCTGAGGAACTGATTGTCTTCAACAGTGTGTGGTACAAACCCCAAATTATTGATTATTATTTTCTTCTTAAAGCCTAGAAGAAATCTGGGGGAACTTTTAAAGGTTCTACATGGAACCTTACAACAAAGTTTTTCTCCATCAGAAAAGTTTCTTTAATTATCAGATGAATCCTTAAAGAAATATTGAAGAACCCTATGATTATAGGTATCAAAAAAGAAAATAATGAACCATAATTTGGAGTTTGTACCACGCACTTACCACGTTATTACATATGCAAGGGTTCTTAGCTTCCAAAAATGGTTCTACATGATACCTACAACAAAATGTTTCCCTATCAGAGAAAAGGGATGGTTATCCCTTTTGACTATGCAATGAACCCTTACAAAACCTTTCTTTCTAAGAGTGTGTGTATTCATTGGGTAAGTGTGCTGTACAAACTCTAGAAGCTTTAAGGGTTCTTCAGTCATCCATCTGCAGGAACCTTTAAAGGTTCTACTTGGAACCCTACAACAAAGTGCTTCACAACAGACCTCATTTTTGGATTCCTTAATTATCCAATGAATCCTTAAAGAACTCTTGAAGGACCCTCTTAGAAAAAAAGTTTTTTTTTAAAGGGATCATTTGATAGTTTAGGATTCTTGTCCTCCATAAAGGGTTGTACTTGGAAACACTTGTTAGGGTTGTAGGGTTCTACACAGAACCTTTAAGGGTGCCTCCAGAGAGACACCTGAAGAACCCTTAAGGGTTCTAAATTTTAAGCGTGTACTCTTATCTTACCATATTGCAACAGTTCTTAGTTTTATTAGCTGAGTATTTTAGTAATAATTGGAAAATATATACACTCATTGTCCACTTTAATAGGAACGCCTGCTCAAGTGGCAGCAGCACAGTGCATAAAACCATGCAGATACAGTCGAGAGCTTCAGTTAATGTTCACGTCAAACATCAGAACGGGGGGAAAAAGTGTGATCTCTGTGACTTTAACCATGGCACGGTTGCTGGTGCCAGATGGTCTGGTTTGGGTATTTTAGAAACTGCTGATCTCCTGGGATTTTCACACATATTAGTCTGTAGAGTTTACACAGAATGGTGCAAAAAACAAACAAACAAAAAAAATCGTGTGTGTGGAGGGTCTGCAGATTGTTCGAGTTACCACATCCTTCCTGGCAGCTCGAACCAATCTGGCCATTTTCCTCTGACCTCTCTTATCAACAAGGCGCTTCCACCCACAGAACTGTCTCTCTCTCAATGATTTTTTTGTTTTTCGCACCATTCTGTGTAAACTCTAGAGACTGTTGCGTGTGAGAATTCCAGGAGATCAGCAGTTTCCATGCCACGGCTAAAGTTGCAGAGATCACACACTTTCTCTTCATTCTGATGTTTGATGTGAATGTAACCCACCCAAATAATTGATGCTGTATCGTTATGTATGTTCATTACATATTACACAGCAACAATAGGTTTCTTTGTTGTTGTTATTTCCCTTGCCTGATGTTCAGACGTTCAGACATATATCATTTTATTTTATTTATTTTTTTGTGTGGGACGAAAATAAGTAACGAATGCTCAAATGAACATTAACTGAAGCTCTGGACCTGTATCTGCATGATTTTACGCATTGCGCTGCTGCCACACGATTGGCTGATTAGATAACTGTATGAATGAGCAGGTGTATAGGTGTTCCTTTTAAAGTGGACAGTGAGTGTACATTTGGGTGAGACTAAAATTTCATTACTTATTAGCTACATTAGCATCATAGCTTCAATTCCAAACTAATATAATAAACAACAGGCACCAAACCAGCGGTAAACCAGAGGTGCCAATAGTTAAGGTTTAGCAGTAACGCTTTGCTACTTGACTTGACTTGAATAGTTTCTATTTCCTTTATTCCAAAAATATGTATCCGTGTTGAATTTTACAGGCATTTTGGAAGCAGAAAGGCTTCTCGGGAGAGATTGTGGCACATCCCTCTATACATTGCCCTTTCGGGGTCACCTTTGACGCCACCAGTCCCAGCGGGAGCCCGGCGCTGGTGGGCTTCATCGCCGGGGTTCAGGCCTGTTACTGGAACAGCCGAGAGGTGAGAGACTGAGGGGGAGAAGGTGAAAATGTGAGAGAGAGAGTGTGAGAGAGCAGGAATGGAAGAGTGTTATAAACGGCGTGGGGGGATTTTGGGGTCCGTCCCAGAGGTTTGCAGCTTCAGACAGTTCAGAGTTATCCAGGAATATTAACGTGATGAGGTGAAAATGGATGCAGTCGCTGCATTCGGGCGTCAGGAGACATCCCCGAAGAGGTGACTTTCAACACGTTCGGTGTACACAACGTGTGTGTTTACGGAAGTGTGTTAAATTAATCCGCCCTTCTATCACACCTCTTCTCCAACCTCGTCATCGGCGCCGCCGTAAACAAACGCAGATCGGTGTTGAAAAGAGTCGAGGGTTAGAAAATATTAAAACTTCCAAGCTTGGTTCAGTTGAAAAAAAAAAAAAAAAATCAAATGTACACCCCTTTTCCAGACGAGACATAAAAGTCTTTTCTAACTGCACTAGTTTTACATGAGAATGTGAGCTAGTGTAATTATTATCAGAGTATCTCCGGGATTTTAGTCTGAATCCACTGCGTCAGTCTTTTTTTTAAAGGATTATATTTGCGTTTATGTGTCTGGAAATATTCTGCTGTATTTTACCTCCTATTAGATGAACGAAATCAAACACAGAACAACAAAATATAGACAAGTACTGAATAACACATACACACACACACACACACACACACAGAGAGGCCACAGGAAGATATACTGCATTCGACTGCTACACTCGGAAGTGGGAAGTCAGAGCTCGGAATTATTTGTGCTTATTTGCAAACTTTGTGAATTCAATCTACAAAGTGGGAAAAAAAGCATGGCTCAGTGTTATGAATTTAAAATGTGAATATATCTGTACGTTGATTGATCTAAAGCTAATACTTGGATCTACAGTGTAACTCATTTAAAGGGAAGAAGTGCTGCTGTGTTTACTGCTGATGCTGCAGGCGGCCATTTTGATTTGACATCACATGCTGAACTCGGAGTTCAGGAGAACGTCCTGCACTGAAAAAAATATGCAGTCAGTCAGATTTAAGAGAAAATATCATGCATAGTTTACATAATAATATTAAGTTTCTCATCAAAACATGAGTTCATTGCTTATACTAAATTGAAACAAGAGTATAATCTGCAAGTTTCCAATGTGAACCAATTACATTCTAAAATCTGGTGAGGATGTTGGATATTATGGTGAAGATGATAAATTAACTGTAGCTTGTGTGTGTGCATTAGAGCACAGTGGGTAATGTCAGTGCCTTATGACCCCAGGACCTTGGGTTTGATCCTGAGCTTGTTTGAATGCACAGAGTTTTTTTTTTATTTTTTTATTCCAGGGCTTTGAAAATACAACAAAATCATGTTGGCTGTACAAAAACAAATTGTGTTAATGCAACTCCGTTCATTCACGTGGAACAAACACACACATTTGAATTAATAAAGTCAAAAGAGCTTTTTTCCCCTAAAGAGTGTGAATTCCTGAGTGTGAATTCTGATTTTTTTGTTTTTTCCTGCTAGGAGGTTGGGAATTACGAGTTAAATTCTTAGAGGCAGAATTAGATTGTATTCTCTCGGTGTCTTAAACCACATCATCAGAAGAACTGGATATGAGTTTGAGGCAGAAGTTTATAACGATATGGGAGACACAAGTCTGAAAACTACAAATTTCAGCTTTTCCAGTTAAAGCTGCAGTGAGAGCAAATGTCGGAAAAGCTGATTCACTGAAGGGGAAAGGACGCTGGACATGAAATATGTACTTTTCCTTCTGGTAGCGGTTACTTTCACTTCAGATTTACTTTATCTACTTTATCTATTTTGACCTGTGTATTGACGAACCAATAGAAACCAAAAGGGCGGGGCTATGGTCTATGCTAGGTCAAAGCACATGGTAGAAAGTGTTATCATTTTTGCTCTTAGCATGAAGTCACATACTGTATATACACACACATGTAATTCTGTTTCGAGGCAGAAATCTCCTTAAATTATTTAGGTGACTTGAACTTCCATTAGCCACATTAGCGTCGTAGCTCAAGGGCAAAGCTAAAGGCACTAGCTTTAAACTTTGAACATGTGTACATGAAAAATTTCAGTGGAACAGAGATGGAGTGAAGTTCACCAAACTGTTCGTTCCATTAATCATCAGCGCAGGAAACTTCAGTGTGTGTTCTGACCGAGTGTGATATGCTTCATCTGTTTCTCATTGCCCACACACACACACACTCACACATACTTAAACACACACACACACACACACACAGAGCACCACCATACTTCTCAAAAACTGTGACGCGTCATAGCACGATCTCCTCTAGAGCCTTCATTCATATTCAGCAGCACGATTGTGTTTTTAAAAGATGCACACCTCTATCCGAGCTCCTGAACTGTTTGTTTATCTTCCGTTATTATTTAGCACGCTGCAGCTAATTAGCATTCCACTCACCTGTGAGTGTTGGCAGGGTTTACAGAGTGGACACGTGGTGTGATTTTTGCCCGTCTTTTTTTTTTTTTTTTTTTTTAAATGAGGTTTTAGTGCTCAGCCTGTAGGCTTTTTAATCTTCACTGTCAGCTCTCTCGTCTCTCAGTCGGTGTTTGCGTTTCAGATCTGTGATCATGTGGCGTTTAATTTTAATCACTCGGGCGCGAGAAGGTCTCACTCGTTTTCATTTCGCGCAGATGTTTCAGCATTGGAGTCAAAATGAATTTCACAGCTCAAATATCACCTGTATTTTCATAATATTTATGTACATAATGGCAGAAATTCCACATTTTGAATGTTTAACATGTGTAAGTCTGTAGAGACATGCTTTTCCTAAACCTTTTAGATAAATAACTCCGTTATAGCACTGATAGTAAAAAGGACCCGAAGAAATTCATGATATTCATCACATGATTAATCTAAATTATGCAATGTGTCTACCCTTTCTAATAAAAAAGGAAGAAACAAGTGAAATATTTGGATTAAGTCTAAGTAACTAGCAAGTAGTCACTTTTTTTCCAACTTTTCATACAAATATAAAGTAACACGTAATGAATAAAACGCTGTGTCTTGCTGTTAGAGGAAAATAATCAACAACGGGATGGCGTGATGAAGCCGAGTTACTGTTACTACTCCAAAGTTTTTCATTCCATTACAGCACACCATGGCATTCCTCTTATCCCACAGCAATTTAACAACGATTACAATTCTTTTTATTTATTAAAGAACGACACGCTGTACTTTTTATCTCTTTATAGCTGCATTTAACATTGTAGAACACCCACGAAGCAAGTTCTCACTAACTTTATAGCAGCTCTAAACAGAAAACAGCCTCTCGTTTTTCTCTCTAATGAAGTTAATAAGACAAAAAAAACAAAACAAAAAAAAAAACACGCAGCTTATCATGTTACAGAGAAACCACAAAGCAGCCGAGTTAGCATGAGTTACAGCTTTACCTCTGTCACAAAGCGCTGACACTGGAGACTCCTTCCATAAATGTTACATAAACATTTATTCTCCTTACTGAAATTTGATTTTTTTAAAAATCAGTTTATCATCAGTGGAGCGTCTGCTGTAGACGTCCCTGTGAAGGAGTTACTCTAGAAACGATAACGTCTTAGCACAAGCACATTAGTATAAACCTGCCCTACTGTCAGAGCTGCTGTTAGAGAAAATGAATCGACACTTTCTGACCAATCAGAATCCAGAATTGAGCAGCGCTGTGGATGTCGAGTGTTTAATAAAGCGACGTCAAACGTATCGATTTTCTCTCCAACCCACATCATCCATCAGTCAGAACACATCTGTTCTTTTATTCACGTCTTGCTGTGATTTCTTGCCGTGTGTTTCATCGGTGTTCTGTTTCCCGTTACGCTTGCAGTCATCGTCCTCGTCATTAAATAAAGCTGCTCTATTCTTGCTTCCTTTCAGATGGAGGACAGACGAGATGCCGTTGTTAGCAGCCTGGTGAAGTATCTGGGCCCCGAAGCGGCCTCCTACATTCACTACGAAGAGAAAGTAAGTGACACAAACTTCTGAGTCACCAGCCGCTACAGTCACGATCGCTTCATCTCCAGACCTCATTGCCTCATCGCCTGTTCATTAGCCTGCTTTATGCTAATTGATACTGCTTTTAAAAAAAAAAAAAACGACAGTGGAGCAGGATTGCCATTGAGACGTCTGGCTTTAATGCAGGAGTTAAATTTGGTGTGTTTGGATGGAGGAGGAGGAGTGTGTTTGGTTGCAAAGGCTCAGACCACATACTGGCATTTTTGACAGGGTGTTAAAAAAATGAGTCAGGGAGCTACAGGTGAGTATCTAAAAAAAACCAATGTTTTCTAGGATTGTTTTTCTCCTCACGCTTCGGGCGATCATGGTGTCTGATGCATCATAGAAATATTTTTTATATTTGCTGTCTGATGCAACAAAAAAATATAAGACAAGACATCTCTGGTTCCTCACACATTCCTCGTCACTGGCTGGATGCCATCATTTTAGTTTTAATAAAAATATAAATAAGACAGGCTTAGTAGTACATGCTCATTTGTGTTGAACTCACATTCGCAGACAATTTTAAGGTAAATGAATGCACCTCGTGCCCGGAGATTGTCCCTGATGTTATATAATATTATATAAAAATCCTTGCATTTCTCATTGATTACATTTTTACAATATAAAGCACAGATATGAAGGAAATTCCTAAATGAAATAAATAAATAAACAATTTTAAGGCAAGTGAACTCCCAAAACTCCTTGTATGACAGAATATAAAGGAAAAAAAATGACATTCACAGACAATTTTAAGGCAAATGAGCTTGTAAGGCAAACTTACCTCATGCTGCGAGGTTGCCTCTGACATTGTACATCATATAAAATGCCTAGTAGATTGCACTGATGATATTTTTTAAAGAAAAAAATCAATTTGCAGACATTTTTGAGGCAGGTGAATGCACCACATGCTCTCAGATTGGCCCTGATGCTTTATAATATTGTGTAAATGTCCTTGTATTTCTCACTGATGAAGGTTTTACACAGAATTTAAAGAAAAAAAATATCAAATTTGAAGAAGGTACAGGAGTTTAAGTACTTTGGAGTCTACAGTCCAGAGTAATGGAGAGTGTGGGAAAGAGGTAAAGAAGCGAGTGCAGGCAGGTTGGAATGGGGGGAGAAAGGTGTCGGGAGTTTCTGTGTGATAGAAAAATATCAGCGAGAATCAAGGGGAAGGTGTACGAGACAGTGGT
>CM075019.1:21598229-21628202 GCA_037576675.1 Pangasius sanitwongsei | reverse complement strand
GGATAGGTGGAGAGTGATGATTCGCTGTGGCGACCCCTGAAGGGAAAAGCCGAAAGAAGAAGAAGAAGAAGAAGAAGCAGACAATTTTTAGGCAAGTGAACGCACCGCATGCTCCGAGACAGGCCCTGATGCTTTATAATATTGTATAAAGCACCTTTATATCTCCTTGATGAAGGTTTTACAGCATAAATCACAGAATTAAGGGGCGCTTCTGCTGGTGCGTATGGCCGAATGTCTGGTCCTGATGGTGGTCTGATGGTGCAGACGGCGGAGATGATTAGTTCAGCTCCATTTCTCTGCACGGTGTTGCCAAGGCTCGTTTCCGACACGTCACATTAAAGCATGTGAAATCACTCCCCAGTGCAAGCTTGACATCTCAGCGAGAAGTTCGAAGAGGAGCGCAGAAAGCCGTTAAGGACAAGCCGTGTTCGTCACCTCGCTCCTGACGCCCTCAGAGCGTGAAACTCGACAGAACTCTCAAGATGACATGAAAGTTTTTTTTTTTCCCCATCTCTCTCTTCTCTGTCTCTCTCACTAAAGCCTGGTTTATCAAGTCCTCCTGAGGATGTACTTCTAAAATCCTGGATCATTCAGCTGTTTTTTTTTTTTTTTTCCAGAATTTGCATGACATTAAAGCTATTATTCTGACAAATTTAGCTAGCTACGCTACAGCTACATGGCAATAGTAGCTGCATTTATTTGATGCAGCTCTTGCTAAGTAAACACTCCATGTTGTGCTGCTACAGGAAAATAATCAACACTGGCTGTGATGAAGTGATGAAACGCAGTCACTGTTACCACCACACAGAATGTCCTCAAGTGTTTTATTCCTCTTGTTCCACAGCAATTCACCAAAGAGTCCAACTTTTTTTATTGATAGCATCCACACTTATGGAATTTAAGGCTCTTTTTTTATATTTTAATAAAATGAGATGTAAATCACCTCCAAATCACTTTATCACTCTAAGTTAACGTAAACTTCTGTAACATTATTTGTTGTTCTCCATCTTTACTAACTTTCTACATTCAAAAATTTATTAGATTTTTAGAAACTAGTTTTTTTTTTTTTTTTTTTACACTAGTATTGTTTTTGGGGAGACTTTTTTATTTTTAAAATTATTTCATTACATATTTTAGACCTGGATGTTAAAAATTTTGGACATTAGAAAATTTATTTATTTATTTATTTATTTAAAATATTACAGGCATACTGTTTTAGCTGTTTTTTTATACACATGAACAATTTATTTAATTTTTAATATAACTTATTTAGACTTATTTAGAATCCAAATTCATATATCATACAATTTTAAGTAAAAAAAGAGAAAATCTAAAAGAGTCTGGATATGCATATGAATAATTTATGCATGAAAGTTTTAAAGAACGACACATCATACTTTTAATCCGAATTACATTCGGTGTTGTGGAACATCCATGAAACATGAAGCTCTTGTTCTCGCTTACGTTATAGCAGCTATAAACAGTCGTTCCATCACCAGCCTCTCTTTTTCCTCTCTTGAAATTAATGACAAAAAAAACAAAACAAAACAAAAAAAATCATCTCGTCATGCTACTGAGAAACCACAAAGCGTAAACTCCTCTGTCCTGAACACGTCGGAAAAGTTACGGCTTTACCTCCGACTGTTACGACGCGCTGACACTGGAGGCTCCTTCCTTAAATAAACGTTCCTGTTAAATAAACGTTAAACCCATTTACATGTAGCATCCATCGTACGAGTCCCTGTGAATGAGCCGTTACTATAGAAACGATAACACGTTAGAGCGTTATATTAACATACAAACCTGTGACTCACAGCTATTGTCAGAGCTGCTGTGATGGAAAATGAATCAACACCTTCTGACCAATCAGATTTGAGAATGCAACAGCGCTGGAATTACGTGACTCACAACTTTATGATTGCATGGTGTTTTTAATTAGTCAGAGAAAAACACACTGAACTTTGGTTTGATTGGTGTCGTGATGAACGGTGCGGGCACACGGACCCGCGCTGTGATAAATATGCTCGTTAACAAGGCACCAGCGTGTGGCTAATTCGTCATTAACCAACGCCTCCTGTGGCGAGGATGAGATCATGACATGTGCAGACAGTGTGGAACAATCACCAGTCTCTTTGTGTGCTTTCATGATATGTTGAACTTAATACAGCAATTTATTTTAACTCAATTCAGTTGGACTTTCAAGGTGATTTCAAATATACGTCCAGCATTTAGGTCTTTTGGATCAAACTCTTATTCATTTCCTTGCACTGTGTGGTTTTTTTTTAGGGAGGTGAAAACACAGAAGAACAAAAACAAAGAAAGGAAAAAAAAAGAAATGCTGCATACATTTCGAAAAACCTTTTGAACTGGTTTCTATTGTTATTTAATAATCCTTACAGCAATTTTTTTTTTAAAAAAAAAAGAGCTTTTTAATGATTTCCATGAGTTGTCAAAGGAGGGTTTACTTTTATTTTCCCATCACCGTGTTTCAGACCAATGAATAATGAATAACGTTTTAGCTCCGCCCCTGCTACACACCCATTAACCAATGTATTTTTTTAAAATTATTTGTTTGGATTTGTATGCAAGTATGCAATATTTGAAAACAAATCAATCCAAATAGCAACCAAATCAAAGACAACATTAACTCGCTTCGATTTGGACTCGACAACCGGAGCGTTAAGCTTTACATTTTTCTTCAGATTCATTTCCCGCAAAACATTAAAGCCTCCAAATGAGGAAAATGAACACTAACATCTTCTTACCTGATATTTATTACTCGTTTCTTCAAGCTGTTTTTATATCTGCCATGAAGCAGAAGCAGTTGGACGTGTGCGAGATTATTATTGTAAAAACAAAATGGCCGACGCAGTCAAAAACAGGAGGTCAATCAGTCAGCGGCTGGTCCAAAGTACTGCACAGAAACAGAAAGTGAGAAAGTGACAAAACCTCACAAAGACGATGATGAATTCACAGAGAGAGTGAGATAGGAGGCAGGTGCAGTCAGTAAGCAGGTAAGAGTGGATGATGTAACGTCCGGACTGGAATTGGATGTGGACTTGTGGTGGCTCCTACTTCAGAGCTCCTAAATTTCGCCCTATTCAGACCGGATTAGTTTTACACAGGGAGGTGGAGTAATAGAATTATTATTGTTATATCTCTGGAATTTTAATCCCACCTGAGGCCAGGGATTTTGGCCGACTGCTCATTCCTGCGTCTGAACGATTACACCATATTTTACATACTATAACCTGAGCTTTAGAAATAAGCCCTGTATTAAACCCTGTCTGAACTGTTGATAAAAATCTACCAAACAATAGTTTATATCACACACTTTCCCAATTGATACAAACTCTTAGAAAAGAGGGCTCTAATGATTCTTTAAGAGTTCACTGGATAATTAAGAAAAAAGGGTTTATTTGGAAGCCTTTCTGAAAACATGTATTTGTATTTAGGAAAGCATGTACTTGTAGGGTTTGGGTTCCACAGAGAATCATTAAGGGTTCCACCATGCATAACGTTGAAGACTCGTTAAGGATTCTCTGTATTAAGACCAATAATGTTGGAGCTTTAACCACACACTTACCCAGTTAATACATACACTCTTGGAGTTCTTCAAGGGTTCTGAAAGAGTTCATTGGATATTTAGGAGGTGTTACATTAAAAAAGGGTTTTACTTACATTGTTGCAGGGTTCAGCTTATACCTAGAACCCTTAAGGGTTGTACCTAATGGACAATTGTTAGATTGTTAAGAAGAAACGACCAATAATTTGGAAAAAAAAAAAGGTTTCAGAGAAAATAGGGCTCCTTAATGGCTCTTTGAAGGGTTCATTGCATTAGGGTTCTTACATTAGAAAAAATATTTCTACATGGAATCCATTCTGAAAGGGTTCCACTTTTAATGGTTCAACCAAATGCACAAAGAAAGGCCCCTTAAGCGTTCTCTGTATTAAGATAAATCATTTGTTTCTAGTGTTTCTAGTGCACACTTACCTAGTTATACATACAGTCTTAGAAAAGAGGGTTCTTCAAGGGTTCTTCAAGGGTTCCAGCAAATGCACAAGAAGATAATATGAAGATAATAACGACCAATAATTTGGAGTTTGTAGCACACACTTAGCCAGGGTTCTTCAATAAAGGTTTATTACTGGTTTCGCTTGGAATACTGTTGTAGGGTTCTACACAGAACCTTTCAGGATTCCTCTAATGGGACAATCAGCGAACCCTTAAGGGTTCTCTGTATTAAGAAGAAATTAATTAGAAATAATTTGGAATGTGTATCACTCGCTAACCCAGTTCACACCTACACTCTTAAAAAAAAGGGGGTTCGTTAAGGGTTCATTTGATAGTTAAGAAATCTTAGATTATAAGAATTATAATACAGAAGGTTTTTTTTATTGTTTTGTTTTTATCGGATTATTCAGGGTTCAGAAAATCTGATTGGAAAGGGTTTAAACATGTTTAGTGTATTTAAAGGGTTCTCCATAGAACCTTTAAGGGTTCTCGTACATTTTTGAATGGAACGGCAGGAGGAGTGAAAAAGCACTCACACGATTGTGAAAATTAGCTAGAAACATGCAGCAAGAAAAACAGTCACGGGTCCTAATGATGGTAGAACGTTAGAAGGTATGAAGGTGGCCGTCAAGTTTGGATGTTTATGTTCCGGAAACTGCTTTATCCCCAGCACACGCACCTCATAATAGAGCATAGAGGAGGCATCGTGTTTATAATCATCACCTTGTCGACTCTCGCAGCGGCTAATTGGAGGCGAGTGATATTAATTAAGGCCTCCGTGCTTTGTTTGTTAAACAGATTAGCGAGAGTTAACCTTTAGCTGCGGCTGTTGTGTTGATGTGTGTTGGTGAACCGTAGGCCTTCATTTACATAGATGATAAACTCTAATTATTTACACTGCGTTTAATTTAGTTGTTTTAGCACATGGTAATCCTGTGGCTTAAATAAAATGCCGTAAAGTTGTTTATTAACAATTGTTTAAGTTAACACAAACTTTGGATGTTTCAGACAAAAGTCCTTCAGCAGCTGTGCAAGCAGAGTGCTCTGTATACACGTTCGGTAGGAATTAAAACATCAAAAATGAATTATTTACAAAATACTCCAATTATCCCTCTGAGGATATTTTAATCAGTACTGGCGGTCCTGGTTTTTACAAGAATTTGGTGCATTTGGGCTTAATTTACTAAAGGTTTATGAAAAAAAAAACAGATTAAAGAACAGCCTCTAAGCAGAATATTTATTAATATTTTATTTTTCACTAATTAACTAGTTTTGCAGACATTCCACAACATTAAACATAAGCATAAAAGGATTAAAAGCATGGCGTTGTTTTTTTTTCATGACTAAAAAAAATTGTAATTATTGGTGAATTGCTGCATTATATGAGGAAAAAATCACTTCAGGATGTGCTGTTATAGGAAAACAATCAACTCGGTAAGGGGTGGTAAGAGTAACTCCACTTCATCACACCACTCTGTCGTGGATTATTTTCCTATAACAGCACAACACGGGGAGTTTTATGGCAAAAATGATTTGAACCACCTGAACATTGATTTTTTTTTTTTTTTTTTTACAACATCTGAAGAGGGTATTATTAGTGCTCATGCAAACACACTTTCTGTAATTTCTGTTTTTTTTCTGAGAACAATCCGGACTGAATGGAACGAATCACTGAAAAGATCCGCAGTGTTACATAAGACTGTATTTTTCACTTTTCAGTTTTTCCCTGCAGTAATAAACTTGTCAGTCCAGCAACAAGCACTTCACAACATGGAACAAAAAAGGGTGAGAGCAAAGCAATGCAAAAAAGTGGTGGAGTGTTTCGACTTCGCTGCTTTACAAAAGTGTTAGATTTTTAAAAAAAATAAAAAAATTCCTCTCATTCAACTTTAAACCTTGGCGTCAATAATGAAACACTGAAGGTTAATTTTTGTTTTTTTTTTAAATTCTCAAACCTGATTTAAAAGCAACAGAAAATGAAAAGCATGCTACAGTTAAAAAGTCTGCAGCTCGCTGAAATTGCAGCGAGCTGTGGACAGACCCACAGGGACGAATCAGTGGCTTTTTATAGGACATGTTACGAGAAAGCTGGAGGAGTTTCACGGTCACCTCAATGTCATCTGCATTGAGTTTGAGGAAAATGCAGACGCCTCGCTACTGTCACATCCAGGACTCTGAAAAATACTGTACATTGATTTTATTTAAGATAATTTGCATGTGAAATAATTAAGAACCAAGTTTCCAGAAAGCACCATTATGTTAAGATCATCTAAAATTATGTGAAACGTAGAGACAGCACTGATACCCTGCATATAAGTGAAAAATGGATGGCAGAGGGGAAAAAAAAACAGAATAAATTTGATCCAATACTGTAATAAAGATTGGAATTGGGTTTGGAAAAGATTTTTTTTTTTTTTTTTTGGAACTGGAAATGTTTACATATAAAAACACTTATTGGCAGTGTAAATGATTTTAGTATGAAAGCTGTGTTGTGTAAGTCATGTCTTTAGCCTTATATTTATTCCTAATTTTTTTTAAGTACCTCACTTAAAGAAATAATTTTAAACCTTAAAAAAAATATGTGATGGGTATCCATTGTTACATTTCTAGTAAAAAGTTAAACACATAATAATCATAATCAAATAAATAACAGAAGAATACACAACATCACAGAACAACATTTAATCATTCATCCTTAGGAACTGCTTGGTCAGGGTCACATGCTTTATATTGGACTAATAGTTTGTGAAAATTAGAAGAAGAAAAAAATCACTGGAGGGCTTCCGAGTGGTGCAACTGAAATGTGTTCACCCTATAGTCCGGAGGTCACGAGATCACGAGAATCCTGTGAGCTCATGTATGCGGAAGAGGGTTGATAGCGCTTCTCTCCAATTGTGTTATTCTGCCCTGTGATGCAGCAATTAAGGCCACGCCCACTTCAGGTTTAAACCTGAATACAGATATGGATATTTAGAGCACTAAACAGGTACAGAAATAATAATAGTGTCTTAGCACTACTTAGCATAATTGTCCTGCTCTCTGGGACGGTTTTGTTAGTTTTGCTCCTTTAGATGAGAGGGAAGTTAGCCAGTGGTGAGCATCTGTTAGCTCCAAGCCGGGAGTAAGTGGGGCAAAAAATATAAAATATAGCTAGATCATGAGCAGAATCTTGAGAAAGCTTGCTTGGAAAGTGAAAAATGAGATGCTCTGTGTGTGTGTGTGTGTGTGTGTGTGCGCACTCTTGAGAGTGTGTATTTATTTGGGCTGGAGGTTGGCTTAGAGTGTCAGGGCCCATACATCTTCCATCTTCAGTAAAGTGGAGTAAACGTGTTTACAGCTGATGGTGAAACTCTCTCCTGGTGAAACTGATTGCATCTCTGACATGAGGAGAATATACAGTGTGAATCCTGAGATCATCTCAACTTATTCTCTCTCTCTCTCTCTCGCTCTCTCTCGCTCTCTGTCTCTCTTATACACACACACACACACACACACACACACACACACAGAGCCAGAGTACACTAAAGGCATTTCTCCAGTTTACTGATTTAAAGTTTCAGAATTTCAGTTAAAGATGAGGTTTAGAGTGTATCCTGTGCATGCTGGTATATTTATCCTTGTCTCGCACTGTTGTGTATTTGCACTTTATGTAGTCTTTTGCACTGTTACGTATTGAACCATGGTCCTGGAGAAAAGGCATTTCATTCCAATGTATACAAGCTTGTAGCAACTCGCAGCTGCGGGAGGCTGAACACACATACAATTTTATTTTCTTTGTGCAGTTCAGGAGAAGTGGAATGTTGCAGGTGGAGAGAGAGTGAGGATGGCTAGCTTTCTGGGTCGTGGGTTGTGCTGAGGCGCTAGGGAGGTGAGTCACTGTTGGCCAGGTGTAGGGGAGCAGGTCCAGTGGCTTCCCTTGAGAGTCGAGGGTGCGGGCTCCAGGCTCAGCACAGAGGTGAAGCCTTGTCTTTGTTGCTGTCATCAATTTCTGGCAGAGGGAGAGAGACGGACATGTGTACGTAGGCAAAACATGCTCACCTCGCTGTGTCCGCTGCACCCTTTTATACTCCCCTGGCTCCTCCGGGAGGGCGAGGAGCTGCCACTGTTATTATTACTTGCCAGCCGTGCTCTGTTTTGCCAATCCGCCTCGTAGCCATGTGCTCTTTCACAGTGTATAACAATGGTGCTGAAGTGGCGCTGTCCCTTCAGCATCCAGGCAGCAATCATGCAAGGATCGTCCAGTGGGTTAAGTGCGAGGGCTGGAGGCCCGCCGTCACAGTTACCCCCTCAGCTCTGAGCCTACTACCAGCAATGTCTGTGCCCAGAGACTGTACCTCTGTGAAAGGCCACCAGCATTGCCGTGGTGGGCCCCCACTTGGTGTTGCACCTGGAATGAGAAGCCTGCAAGGAGAGAAACCATTGAGTTACCCAGGCATTGGTGTCCTTGGCCTTGGCCATCCACAGGAGGGCAGCGTGATTTGTGACCAAGGTGACGTGTCAACCTCTGAGGTAGTAGCTGAGTTTATTGATGGCCCACTTTATGGCCAGGGCTTCTCGTTCGACAGTGGCGTACCACCGTTCGATGGGGGTCAGCTGCCTGCTCACATACAACACTGGGTGTTCCTCTCTGTCAAAGTTCTGAGAGAGAATGGTGCCCAGACACTCTCAGAGCCATCAGTGTGGACGGTGAAGGGCTGGTTGAGGTTTGGATTTCTGAGCATCGGCGAGCTGGTGAGCACTTGCTTCAAGGCTTGGAACGCCTGCTCTGCCTCCTTGGACCAGTGCACTCGATCTGGTTAAATCTTGTTAAATCTGAGAGGGGGAGGCTAAAGAGGAGAAGTTAGAGACAAGACTCCAGTAATACCCAACCAACCCCAATTAGGCACGTACCAGGGCTGGCGGATTCTTTGATGATGCCGTCCCATAGCATCTGGCTAACCTCTTCCTCAGTAGCCTGATGGCGGGCTTCAGGGATGCGGTAGGGCCGCTGTTGAACCATGACTCCTGGTGGGGTTTTGATCTCGTGCTGGACCAGGTGTGTCATTCCTGGGACCTCTGAGAACACGTCAGCAAACTGGTCCACTAGCTCTGTCAGGTCTTATCACTGTGAGGGGGTCAGGTCTTCCCCCTTCCGGACCAAGATACGCTCTGGAGGATCTGACGATACTTCAGCAAAAGCGGACAGCTGGTGTGTGAGTATGAGTGTGTGTGTGTGTGTGTGTGTGTGTAATACACTACACTATCATAAAATAATTAGAAATTTATAGAACAAAACTTTCTCTGAAGCAATCAATTTACCAATAAGAAATATGTCTAGAAATAGACGTAATAATTATATCAATGATTACACATCACATAGGACATCTCCTGGACTCTCAACACCTCCTGCATGGCCTTGAAGCAGCATTTGCACTTCCTGCAGAGGTTCACGAGAGTCAACCCCCCTCCCATCCTCACCTCCCATACTGACCAGCTGTCTCACTGTTCGGTCTGGGAATTGCACCTTCTCAGAGCGTGACATTTTACGGTGGATTGTGAGGAGAGCTGAGAAGATCATTGTGGTCTCTCTACCCACCATCAACACCTCTTTCCACAATCGCTGTGTGCGTAAGGCCACCAGCATTGTGGACGATCCCTCCCATCCCCATCCCCGGAGCATCCGTGCTACCATGAACAGACTCAGGAATAGCTTCGTCCCTGAGGCAGTCAATACTCAACACCCTGCTGCGCTCACCTGGACTAATCAAACCATTCCCAAAACCGCAATTTATAGTGTTGCTATTCGACACTTTTTACTATTGTTAGCCATTTTTTTACTGCTACCTTTCACTCAGTATTACTGCTACACTACAAAATAGTTTACAGACAATTGTTGCAGTTCTGTTGTCCTGTCTAGTTAGAGGTGCACTGTTCTGTTCACTTATTGTCCTGTGCATTTATTGAATTTCTTTTTTTCTCCCACACTGTTGTGCATTTGTACTTTATGTAGTCCTGTGTACTGTGTGCTACTGTATTGTTATGTGCTGCACCGTTGTACTGGAGAAGCAATATTTCCTTCCCGTGTATATAAAGCTACATAGAGGAATAACAATAAAAACCCACTTGACTCAACTTGACTTGATTTAATCTGGTTATGTGGAGCATCTGTTGTGAGCGAGTCTGTGAATGAGCTGTTTCTATAGAAACGATAAGCACATTAATACCTTCTGACCAATCAGAGTCAAGAATTTGACAGTGCACTGAATAAATATAAAATAATATATCTAACAGTCCTGATGTGTATTGTGTTTATTTTAGGACTGGGCTAAAGAGGAGTATAATGGAGGATGTCCTGTCAATGTCATGGTTCCTGGAATGCTAACGTTCTACCATCCTGGCCTCCGCAAACCATGTGGCAGGTAAAAAGAAGCAACAAGAAACACACACACACACACACACACATAAGTGTGCACTAGCATCCTTCTAAATGTTTGCGGGTGGCATTAAGTTCCGTATACCACGACCCTCCCTCTGCCTCGACTGACTAAAGTGCATTAGTGGCCCTTGAACAGAGCAAAGGTTAGAGATGAGGTGTGTGTGTGTGTGTGTGTGTGTGTGAGCAGAATATGGAGTTAGTAAATGGAGGAGATGGAGGCGTGTGTGTTGCATGATGCACAAATGCATAATGTGCCTCAAACCAGTGGAGTAGAGGTCACAGGGACAGCTTCCTCCAGGGAAAGCAGTGGCATAATCCATATGTAATGGCTCCCGTTAGGCGTCGGCCATAACCGAACAAATCCGGAGAAGAGGAAGTGTGTGTGTGTGTGTGTGTGTGCGTGTCAGACAGGAGAGTGATGCTGCAAGGTAATGCATTTCCATAATGGAATTAAATCCCCAAAGAGGAGAAAGATCTCATCAAAGTAAGAAGGATGGAAAGACTCCGCTGCTCTCTGCCGTGTTCTGATCTGTAAACTGAAAGCACACGTTAATCCGTCCTTGACCTACATACGCTCGAACACACAACACACTGAATTCAACACAGTGTTGATTAGTTTGATAAAAATCACGAGTTCACATTAATGCGCTTGTTCTAATACCTTATTAAACCTTTTTTTTTCTGTCTCAGCGTGACCATAGTCCACCTACAAAATGTTACGAAAACAAAAATGACTTCTAATTTCAGCTTAAAATATTTACTTCTCACTTTTAAATACTTGAGCACATTTAAGAGATTTTAAATGATTTTAATCTCCAAATTTCCAGGAACATTTACATTTAATATGAAAACTTAAATGTGCTCAAGTATTTAAAAGTGAAAATGTAATTATTTCAACCGAAATCAGGATATTTTTGGAAAAGGTACAAAACAATGTGTTCTCCCAGTTCATATGAAAAATAAGGTTAAAGTTAGGATAAGGGGTGGGGTTTGGATTAGGGGAGTGGCCTAATCATAACAATAATTTTGCTACTTTTCAAATGAATTGAGAATACACATTGTTTTGTACCTTTTCTCACGACTTTGTTTATATGAAATCGAACAAATTCCAACCACATGGTTCAAATGCATTTGTACAATTTTCCTTATTGTTTCCATAGTAACAGCTCATTCACAGGGACTTATACAGTGGATGCTCCAAATAAACAGATTAAAAAACTTTTTAAACGTTTATGTTTTTTTAAGGATGTGTTTATTTAACATTTTTACGGAAGGAGTCTCCAGTGTCAGGGCTTTGTAACAGTCAGAGGTAAAGCTGTAACTTTAAAGTCTTGCGACATCTTCATCTTCATCTTTATCTTTATCTTACGCTCTGTGGGGTTTTTTTGCTAATATGACAAGTTGTGTTTTTTTAACTTAAAGGGAGAGAAAAAAGACAAATTTAAATGTCACTATAAATGGATAACACGTATAAAATACCGTTCTTTAATGAATAAAAAATTTAAATTGTTGGTAAATTGCTGTGGTAGGAAGGAATAATCAACATCACGTCACGCCGCATCACACCAAGCTGTCCGTTGATTATCATCCTGTAACAGCATGACCCAGAGTGAGTGCTTAATTCCTAACCCATCTGAAGCATGAAACCAAATTGAGGCTTAAATAAAGTGAGGCTGCAGGACTCAATAAAACAGAGCCAGAGGCGGTTTTTGGCAGAATGCTGGAGAAGGGAAAAGATCACTTTTTTCTGCTGGGTTTGAAGAGCCAGCACACACTTGGCCCTTGTCTTCCTGCTTTGTCTGCGGTTTGCTGAAGCCCAGTGGGGACCGAACCCACCCAAACCTGCTTTAATAAGTCAGTGATCCACACGTAACCACATCCCAGGTGAAAGGCAGTGTGTGTAGAAATACGCCTCGGGCGTTTCACGCATGGCTAAACCTGACATACACACTCATATTGCCTAAAGAATAAATAGTCAGCACTGGTATGAACCAGACTGAGAAACATGGAGCAACATAAAAACTGGAGAGAGTCATGCAGAGTTTATTCCCATTCCAGTAAATCCATTTGCATAATTTCATGTGACTCCATCTACAGTATGATACTCATATTTGCAGCAAAATGGTTCATTTTAAAATGGTTGTGAATATCCTATTTTTTTCCCCCTCTATTAAATAATAAATTCCTCGAAGTCACAGTTCCACAAGTCAAAAGAAAAAGCTCTGAATAATCTACACTTTTACTATTTTTAAAAATTCATAGGCAAATTAGCAATAATTTAACATCTCACACCTCCTTTCCCTTGCAAGCTCTGTTACATGGCCTTCATTTGACATTGAAACCTGATTGGCTCTTACGCTCATGTTGTGATGCAATAACATTTCCCTGTCACTCAGCACTAGCTTAATGTGACTCAATACAACGTACAATATAACACACTTAAGCAATTCTATTTCGATCAAAAGAACCCATTTTAAAGTCACATATTATTGGATATTACCCAATTTGGTCACCTACCAATTCCCGCCCACCAGCCAGCTCCCGCCCATCATCACCCGGGGAGGGTGAAGGTTAACACGTGCATCTTCTGAGACACGTGAAGCCTACAAGGGCGTCTTTTCGAACTGCTGCTCTTACTGGGCAGCGTAACACACACGGAGGAAAGCGCTATCCTACCCCGAGCTCTATTTTTTAAAATATTTATTATTAGATTTAATTAAAATGATCAGACTTTTTTGTAGCCCTTTTCAGGTTAAAGTATTTTTTCTAGATATTGTATACATTTTTTAACGCATTCTACTGTTTTGTCGGCAAACCTATATATCATATCCTACTGTATATATGCATAGAAATGTCTTCAAGTATCATGATGTGATATTTTTGGTCATATCCCACACCTCTACTTCAAGCTTCATAGCTTTCTATCCAATTATTAATAGTCTTCAATCATGTGGAACAGCCACTGTGAATGAGCTGTTACTATAGAAACGATAACGCATCAGAGCGAGCGCATTAATATAAACCTGTGATTTGCAGCTGCACTACTGTCACAGCTGCTGTTCTAGGAAATGAATCAACACCTTCTGACCAATCAGAATGGAGAATTCAGCAGAGCAGTGGTGTAAGTCTGAGCAATACAGCAGAGATGCTGCTGCGGATCAGCGGACGCAAAGCCGAGATCATCGATCTGTGGGATTGGATTGTGCTGAAGTATCAGGAGACGGCTTTTGCTTGTCAGATGTGGTTTGGAGAAATATGTTGAAAATTTAAGATCTGGATAAAAAAAAGTGTTTCGAAATTTAAGAAGTGGTTTGAGTGATGATTAGATTTAATCGGTTGTTTTTTTCTTTCAATTTATATCCACACAGAGAGAATATGCACATAAAATTACACAAGTAAATCCAAACAAAGCCTTATTTATTGGTTTGTTTGTCTGTTTGTTTGTGTTTGTTTGACCACCACCCTTCCTTGAAGGACAATAGAAGGAAGTTATATATAAAGTATTTTTTTTTACACTATTAAAGCCACTCCTACAAGAGAGGAGAGAAAATTATACATTTTTTTTATTAATTATAAATATACTGAATTTTTTTTTTTTTTTTTTTTAACTCACCACCACTGCACACTTTGGAAAACAGTAAGGATTTTATTAGCAATATATACATTTAATTTTAAAAAAGTAAATTTATATATTGCTAAAAAAAATCCTTACTGTTTTCCAAAGTGTGCAGTGGTGGTGAGTTAAAAAAAAATTAAATATATTTATAATTTAAGAGAGTGAGAAGAATGAAAAAAAAAGAAAAAGGGAGAAAAGAGGAAAAATATGTTTGTTTGGTTTTTGTCTATTAAAGCCTTCCTAAAAAAAAGGGAGAAAAACAGAAAGGAAAGAAAAGGAAGAGAAAAAAAAGCAGATGAAAAATTTAGCAGAGCAGTTGTTTTTTTTTAAAAAAAAAGAGGAAAAATATAAAAACCATTGTTTTTTTCCTATGACAGGGAGGAAAAAAGGAAAAGAAAAGAAAGAGAAAAAAAGCAAAAGAACATTTTAGCAGAACAAATAAAAAAAAAAGGACAGGAAAGAGAAAAAATATTTTGTGACAAAAAGCGTCTGCATTTAAAACACATTCAGTGCGATCGTTTCAGCCCCTTCAGGAGGTCAGAGGTGCAGTTAGCTAGAAATCCGTCCATCTCACCAAAACACATTCCGCACACTGTGATAACACACGGCTGCTAACTCTGCCTCCTTTAGCAACATGCTAAACTGTGATTTTTTTTTTTTTTTTTATGAACTTTTGCATAAATCAGAAACCTGGGAACACAGGAAGCTGGTGGTGGAGCTGATTTGAATGTTGAACTCATTAACCAGAGACACATTAATCTACATTTTATTCAACATCCTACGTGGTCTTGGGTGCATTTGCATTTTTATCTGCACAATTTCTATCTGGATAAAATCCTGATCATCAGAAGGCATGAAATCAGGGTTTCTCGAATGTTTTCGCAACCAAAGACCTCTTTAACGGTAAAAAAAAAATACCGAATTATTTTATAAACATATTCAGATTTTAGACTCATTATTTAAACGTGTGTGACAATGAAATCATTTTGGATGTTTATTCGAGCCATAGAGCTTTTTATTCCTGACATTCCTAGATTTCATTCGACTTTTTTTTTTTTTACACACCGGCATGTTTCTGAGTTATTGAGGTTTGGATTGAAGTGAGTGATCTAATCAGCTAATAACTTTAGCAACTCAACTGTGGACATGAGCACAACCGGGTGTAAAGAAAACTGAAGTGATATTGAACTTTTAACAAAAGCAGTAATTGTGGATTCAGAGGAAATTACCTCTGAATCTTCAGATAATCTCCTGCCTTACGCAAAGAGCCGTTTCTGAGACAAACCCGAAAAGCGTAAACTGCTCTTCCCTGTGACAGACGCTCGAATACGATGAATTCAAAGCAAGGAGTAGTACACCGTGAGGAATAAAACACTCTGTGTCACGCTGCTATAGGAAAATAACCAACGACAGGGTAGTGTGACTCACTATTACTCACTGAAGTGGATTATTTTCCTATAACAGCATGCCATGAAGTGTTTTGTTCTTCTTCCACAGCAATTTGCCAGCAATTGGAATTGAGTATTTATTAAATAATGATACTCCATACTTTTTTGTATCCTTTTATAGTTACTTTTAATGCTGCGGATTGCCATGAAACGAGTTAGATCCTGTTCTCGTCTTACATTATAGCAGCTATAAACAGTCGTTCCCTCAACAGCCTCTCGTTTTTCTCTCTCCTGAAGTTGAGAAAAAAAAACGCAGCTTGTCATGTCGCTGAGAAACCGCAAGCATCCTGAAGATGTCGGAAAGTTACAGCTTTACCGCCGACCGTTACAAAGCACCGACACTGGAGACTCCTTCCATAAATGTTACATAACCATTTCTTCTCCTTACAGAAAACTTCACCATATCGATGATTACACACGTTACTATAGAAGCGACAACGTATTAGAATGAGCACGTTAATGTAAACCTGTGGAGAGATTATTGAAAATTAATCAACACCTTCTGACCAATCAGAGTCAAGAATTCAGTATAAAGAGCAATTTCAATGCCTAACGGATTTCCTCCATGTTTTCAGGATCTACTGGGCGGGAACAGAGACGGCTACCCGGTGGTGTGGTTACCTCAGTGGTGCGGTTCAGTCCGGCCAAAGGGCAGCTCTTGAAGTTCTGGCAGATGTTTCTCCAGCTGTTCTGTCTCAGAGCGAACTCCAGGAAGTGAGAGCAGACCTTACGAGGGCACCGTCGGACTTATCCCAGGTTTGGGATTGTAACCGCGGGTCTGCATCTTCATCCCGCTTCCTCATTGGTCTGACCGTCATGGCTGTAACTGTGGGCGGAGCTGCGTTCTTGCTCAAGCCGGGATTGGGGGAAAATTGTCTCAGTCGTGTTTTGGCTGTAATTCAGAGATGATTGAGATTTGGGTTATGCATTAGGGGAATCTTTTGTTCTGTTTTCTTAAACTGCATAATACCCTTTATCACACTGCTGGATTTAAAGACATCATTTTCTTTTTAAGTAATTGTTCTTGAAAGTTTTACTGTACTTGGCAATAAATAAACATGGAATGTAAAATTTAATCGTAAACGTGATGCTGTCTGCGTGTTTGCACCCGAATGAATCGACTCCAAAAACAGATTCAAGATACAAAATCCGGCTCGTGGTGAGATATTAGATATTAGATATTAGAAGGGAAGCTGAAATCTAAACTCTTATATTTATTCATATCTCATGAGGTCTTAATGCCATGATAAGAGCGATGTGGGACAAACTCATACTCACTTAAAGACAGATCGACATCCGCATTCATAATTTGTAAATATTTTTAGTGCTTAAAGTCAGCAAGGCTTGACTGGCTTCATGCCGTGTTTCCTCCGG
This sequence comes from Pangasius sanitwongsei, assembly GCA_037576675.1. Classification (NCBI taxonomy): domain Eukaryota; kingdom Metazoa; phylum Chordata; class Actinopteri; order Siluriformes; family Pangasiidae; genus Pangasius; species Pangasius sanitwongsei. Next base: position 21,611,334 of record CM075019.1, on the reverse strand, counting down.
ACCCAAACACGCCAAACAGAAAAGTCATAACACTTTCACTGAACTCACATCCTTGTGCTTAGGTTCATCCATCCATCCATCCATCCATCCATCCATCCATTTTCTGTACCGCTTATCCTACACAGGGTCATGGGGAGCCTGGAACCTATCCCAGGGAACTCGGGGCAAACCCCGGATAGTTTCCAACCCATCACAGGGCACAACTGCACACACTCTCACACACCCATTCACACACTACGGACAATTTAGAGATGCCAGTCAGCCTACAGCACATGTCTTTGGACTGGGGGAGGAAACGGGAGTGCCCAGAGGAAACCCCTGAAGCATCCATCTCCATCCATTTGTCTCTGCTAGTTTTTCAAAAACACCAAGTGACTCTGACTCGGTGGACAAAAGTCAAGAACACGAACCCAAAAATCTGCAGAAACATTAATCAAATTTGAATGTACAAGTCCTGAATTATAAATCAGGAATAAATTGACTATATGTGGGGTATACTTTTTGTCTCGGCTTGGAGCCGCAGAAATGACTTAATGTCCATTTGCCCAAAAGATTTGGGACCTCCAGTGGCTTTGGAAGAGAGCACACTGTGTAGTACAGTAAGGTAAAGTACAGTGAGCAATCTAAAAATCCCACACACTCATCTATATACGGTCCAAGTACATAATAGATGATCCACTCAATCAATGTTCACATCCCTTCCAAAGTGATTTAATCGCGAGCTCTTGATTGCGCCGCTGATGAAGAACGCTTCTCCCGCATCCGAGGATATCTAAGTCTTTCCACTCTCGCAGGACGACGGGGGATGGGCCAGACAACCACCTATATGTCTTTGTTATCAGTTTTCAGAGAACCGAGACTCCAGCTTTCTCCCCGGTTGGTTTATGACGCCCTTTGGGGAAACGCGACACAGCCGACTCTTCATCCATCACCTGTGGATACAGAAAAAAAGAGTGTAAAACTCTGATTGTGCACTTCTAGTCCATTTGATAGATCGAGTCCATGTGTTGTTCTCTAACCACATGTCAGCTGGTGCCTGTTAGCCATCTGCGGTTGGCTTTTATTGTTATTTCAGAAAAAAAAATTACTCTACGATTTTTTTTTTTTTTTTACAGGGCAAGCTGCTTTGTCCTTGTGTGCAAAAAAAGAAAAGAAAAATGGTGCTTAAGAGAAAGTATTGTGTCGAAATTATATAGTAAAAAAAAACGAAAGCAGAAACGGCGTGAAAGAATAAAACACTCAGTGTCAAAGCGGAGTTACTGTTATCACCTGGAAGTTGATTACTTTCCTGTAACAGCGTGCCATGAAGCGTTTTATTCCTCTTACACCACAGCAATTTGCCAACAATTACAATTATTTACTGAGAAACCACAAAGCGTAAACTCCTCTGACATGAAGATGTCACAAACCTTAAAGTCACAGCTTTACCTCTGACTGTGGCAGAGCACTGACACTGGAGACTCCTTCTCTAAGCGTGAATGTGAAATAAACCTCTTGACCAATCAGATTTGCAGGACTCAGTCGTGTGTAAAATGCTGGGATTGTTTAATGTTAAGGGTGGGATTTGTGTTTGAACTTTGTTTATTAATATAAAATAGAACAAAATCCAAACACATCATAATGATTTGGTGAATGTGGTGGCTCCAGACCCACGCGGTATCAATTTGATTGGATCTTTTAAATGAAGTTCAGAAATAAAGTTGAAGTGCACAGGAATCTGACTGATTGAATTGATATCGATAACCGAATATTGGAGATCTGATATAAGATAAGATAGGATAGGATAAACTTTATTAATCCCCGAAGGGAAATTCAGGATATTTGAGCTTTATAATGAGTACTTTAATTGTAACGACTAAATCAAAGGAGTAAAATGTGTTTTTTTTCCAACTAAAAAAAAATAAAAAATCCTCAAATCTATTAAAATGATACGTTAATAATGAAATATAATTACTTAAGTACTTTCCCCATCATGTCTTGTTCTAGGCGAGGCTTTTCACACTTTGGCATCTCGCCAGTTGCCGTTTTTCAGACACGAACCTCCTTCACATTAGCTTTTCTGAGCTGATGGAGCCGGCTGAACCTGAGGGCTCGGGTGTTGTTTGGGGGTCTCGTGTGTGACGCCACGCACTGGCCTGTGAGATTAAACGCTTTTGTGCTTACAGCAGAAATTACCAAATATTTCTGAAGTAACAGGAAGCGTTTTTAAACGCTCACAATTATATATAGCAGAAAACTGCTGATGCGCCGAGTTCAACCAGAGCGTGTTAATCTGGAAACGCACGATGTGCTCGCTCGTTGGCTTTCTAACACGCCACAGCAGTCATTTTTCCCGACTGTGCACCAAATACCTTTATTATTTTCATAACCTCTGTTGCAGAGAAATGCATCAGCTGCCAGGTGTGTTAATGACAGACATTTTTCAGGTGTGCTTTCTGTCCATGATGCAATGTAAATGCTAAATACAGCTTTTTTCTATGCTATAAATCAAATATTCTGTGCTTAAGTATTACTTTAAGTTGATTATTTTCCAATAACAGCCTGTCCAGACGTGTTTTATTCCTCTTACACCACAGCAATTTGCCAATGATTACATTAGTTTAAATGAAAGAAGGACAAATCATACTTTTATCCATTTATATTTACATTTTATATTGTGGCACGCCCACAAAACAAGTTAATTTACATTATAGCAGCTATAAACGGTCGTTCCCTCACCAGCCTCTCTTTTTTCTCTCTCTTGAAGTTAATATACTAAAAAAAAAAACAAAAAAAAAAAACACAGCTTGTCACATGACTAAGAAAGTTAAAGTTACAGATTTACGTCTGACTGTTACAAAGCGCTGACAGTGGAGACTCCTTCCATAAATGTTAATTAAACATCTCTTTACTGACAACTTCACCATATCAACAGTTAAACACGTTTTTTAATCAGTTTATGTGGAACACCTGCCGTACAAGTCCCCGTGAATGAGCTGTTACTATAGAAACGATAATGTGGTTGGCTTTTGTTTGATTTTGTATAAATAAAGTTGTAAGAAAAGGTACAAAAGAATGTGTACGCTTGATTTATATAAAACGTGTGAATGGTTAAAGTTATTATTAGGGGTGTGGCCATGAAAAAAAAAAATCATGACTTCTGATTTCAGTTAAAATAATTTATATATTTTTTTTCATATGAGCTATTATTTAACTATTGAATTATTTATTATTGAATAATTTAACCAGAAATTAAGTGTCTTTTTTTTTTTTTTTTGGTAACACTTTGTACATTCAATTCATATGAAAAGTGGCCAAGCTTTAAGTTAGGAGTAAGTGTGTGGTTAATTTGCTTTTTACTTTTAAATACTTGAGCACATTTAAGAGATTTCTCTTCCATTTTTAAGACGTTAAGAGTAATATTTTCCCACAATACCCCAAACTTTCACTTTCATACTTTTTAGTAACACTGTTTCTCGACCTTTTTCAGCCTTTACAGTGGGCTCTGGTCTCGCTGAAGCAGAAAAAAACGGCTGTGAAGTGGTTTCAGTGTCCAGACGGATGTGTTGCAGGAAGATATCTACTGCACATTTTCTCCAATACAGAGTGAGTTCGAAACCTGACACAAAGAATTCAATATAAAAGAATTCATATTCAGCTAAAATTGTATCTACTGAGTTTGACCTTTGGAGACATCAAGATTGACATTAAGCAGTCAACATGCGTTGCGTTAACATGCCGTGGATTTTTCATAACGTTCCACGTGTCTGTAGAGGGAATAGAGACAATCACAGGCATGTCTTTGAACACTGCCATATACACCGTCATATATGTTAAACGTTAAAAATCCTGCTGGGGTTTTTATTAATGATGATGATGATGATTAATAATAATAATAATTATAATAAATTCAATAAAAGGAAATTGATTTTAAGGTGACTCTAATACTAATTGGAGATTATACAAAAAGCTTATGAGCGAGAAAGACGGTAAATAAAAAAAGAATAAAATGGATGAGGAAAGACAAAATATTATGTAAAATACAAATAAAAAATAAAAATAATAATATGAGCTGTATAAAATAAGCACTGTTTTAAAAATGTCTTCGAAGGTCTTTAAGTCAATGTTGAGGATCAGCCAGAGCTGTTGTGAAAATAAATTACATTTAAAATAAAATGAAAATAAAATTTAAAAAAAAGAATTAATTAAATAAAATATGTGAAAGCAAAAATAACACTGGATTAAAAAAGCTAATGGCAAAGCATAGAGAATAAATATCGCAGACATTCCCGCTTAGCTAACTTTAATACGACATTTATAAATCCATAAAGCAAACTGTCTGGATAATTGAAGACTTCTGTAGCGGCTAAGCAACAGGAAAGGTTTAAATCCCTCGCAGTTATGTGGAGAAATAAAACTGCTGATGTTCACGCAGAGCATGCTAATCGGGAAACGGATGATGTGCTCGTTGATTTTCTAACACACCATGACGCGCGGTAAAATACGTTTATTATTTTCATAACGTGTAGTGAAGAGAAACGATTCTAATCGGGTGTGAGGGGAAACCCTCAAGTTTCTGTAACGTTTGATCAGTATTTATCTGGCTACATGACACCGATTCCACGATTGTGGTGCCCTTTAGCCTCGTGTCTCTTAAAAATGAAACGTTTTTCATTCATTTCAAAAGAAAACATTCATTCAATCACTAACTATGTGGTAACTCTTCTCAAACAACAATATCTCATCTGATTTTACAAGGTTTCTTTCCTTCATTTTGCTTTTAACATAAGGTTTAGTTTTTTTGGCATAGAAGTATCATAGAATGTGGCTAATTAGCATACCTAAATGAATCATGTGCAAAACAAAATCGAAAATAAATGAATTGTGTGTAAAGTTATATGAAAATGAAGGTTAACCTGAAGGTCGTGGGTTCGAATCTCAGGCCGGCAGGGATTGTAGGGATTGTAGGTGGGGGGAGTGAATGACCAGTGCTCTCGTCCACCCTCAATACCACGACTGAGGTGAGACCCTTGAGCGAACCCCCAACTGAACCCCCACCTGCTCCCCGGGCACCGCAGCAGCAAAAAAGGCTGCCCACTGCTCCGGGTGTGTGTTCACGGTGTGTGTGTGTGTTCACTACTGTGTGTGTGCACTTGGATGGGTTAAATGCAGAGCACAAATTCCTAGTATGGGTCACCATACTTGGCCACACTTCACTTCACTAATGTTTTGACCACAGGCAATGGTGGAATTCTCTGACTGTAGGAGGCTCACTCTAGATGGGCAGCTAGAACAACTGGGCAGAAGGGTCATGTTGCTTCAGCATTGTTCAGACAGATCTCAAGATAATGTGAGCCAAATGTGGTGAAATTTGGAGGAGGAGCAGCAAAAATGGCAGTTAGATGTAAACATTTTTGACATGTTATTGTAACACTACTTTTGACCAGTAGGTGGCGAGATTTGTTGTATAGCCTCAGGTCATGGTCCTGAAGATACCTACCAAGTTTTTTGCCAGTGTGCAAAGTCGTTGCTGAGATACAGCCTCACTTCCTGTTTGGCGGCTTCGCCGTCAGATTCAAAATATTCAAAATTCTTTTAAGAAATTTTGCGAGGGTCACTCTGAAATTGGTGATGATTGGAGAAAATTTATAGAAGGAGTAGGGAAAAAAACAGTTTTTAACAAAATCCAAGATGGTCGACAGGAAGTACACTTGAATTTCAGATGTAGGTCTGCGTTCACTTCTGCATACTCCAGGGAATTATAGGAAAAATGAACTGTGGATTTATCACACAAACTCTTCAAATGATATGAGGAAAAAAAAACTTCTTGGGTGCATTCAGGGCATGGTCCTGAAGACACTTATCAAGTTTCGTGATGATCGTAGATGCATTGCTGAGATACACCCTCACATCCTGTTTTTTGGATTTGCCAGCGCATTGCATGAGAACGGGTTGGAATATCAAAATTCCTTTGAATATTTTTGTTCAGACAGGTCTCAAGATGACGTCATCCAAATGTGGTGAAGATTGGACAAAATTTCGAGGAAGAGTAGTAAAAATGGCTGTTAGATGTAAGCATTTTTGGCTTTGTTGGAAATTTGTTGCATAGTCTCAGATCATGGTCATGAAGATGCCTACCAAGTTTGCCAAGTCTACCAAGTCGTTACTGAGATATAGCCTCACTTCCTGTTTGGTGGTTTTGCCATCAGATTCGTTGGCCCATTACAGGCAAACCCTGTGGACTATTCAAAATTCTTTTGATAACTTTCGTGAGGCTCTGAAGATGACATGTGCCAAATTTGCTGATGATTGAACAAAATCTGTAGGAGGAGTAGCGAAAAAACTGTTTTTGACAAAATCCAAGATGGCGGAAAATCTAATTAGGTCATCAACCCGGGGATGCCTGGTTTTAAAATTTTGGACACATGGTTCAAAGTTATGACCATAAATGTACTTCAAAACTAGGCCCAAATTTGACCCGATGGTGGCGCTAGAGTGTTTGCAACGCTTGGCCCAAATTTGGTCAGAATGTTCCTTAGACCTTCCCCAAAAAATGTGCCAAGTTTCACAACTTTTTACCAGGTGGTTCTATGGGCTTCCAGACACCCTAGCCAGAAGAAGAAGAAGAAGAAGAAGAAGAAGAAAACAGAATAACAATAGGGTGCCTTTGCCCCCTAATAATATCATGCGGTACATGTGAAAAATGAAGCATAGGGTTCACATGTGAAGCTCAGGAGACTTCTCTGTTATAAAATGTTCCACAACCTTTAAGAACTTAGGTTGTATTTAATACTTAACAAATCCTTGAGAAACCTTTTTTTTCCCCTGAAGAGTGTCCCTATATCTTGAGTCGTGTTCTTCTTTCAAAGAGCCATGCCAATGTTATTGAGTGTGACCTTGTCTGTGATATATATAACATAAACACGATTATTTTTCTGTAAAGGTCTTTAAGCATGTGGAGGTTCAGCCAGTGATCGTGGTTTCATGAGAACTGTCATGTCAGCAGGGATAGAACAAAGTCTGATCGTGAAGGTTGCATTTTATATTCGGATATTTTATATATCCAAACCAGTGACAGCAGTTTAAATGTGAATTTGCATATTTGCCTCTCAGCCATGACCTACGCTTCTTGATTTAAGTATTTACGCTGTTTCATATGCAAGATTTGGTTGTGCTTCAATTTATTTTGATTCCTACACTCTTACAAAATATTTCCACTGGCACGTTGGACTCGGCGCTCCTTCTGCTTTCTGCACTATAAATAAATATAAATTAACAAGTTGAACTCAGGGATGCCTCCATTGCCAACAAGATTGTCCTTCTTCTTACTAATTTGTATGTCTCAAATATGCTTCAAACAGGAAGGCAGCTATTGAAGAAAATTGCTATTGACCGTGCTGTGACCTTGACCCTCAATTCCAAAATCTAATCAGTTCACTTGCTGGTTACAGTGACATTTCCGTATAAACCCTACAAATATTCAACCACTCGTTCTTGAGATAGCATGCTAACAAGAATCTCGGATGGACGCACAGACAGACAACAGTGTCTGTCCACTGAGCACAGTGTGAGGCCTGCTAAAAAAACTCTATGCAAGTACGCAAACGTGACCACAAGATTTGTGCGAGTTGAGTCTTTTGCTTACATATGATGCGTTCATGGTGCCTTGTAACTGGTAATTTGCAAGTTGTAGTAACATCATTTCCCACCTCAGGACATTCCATATGCGAAGTAGGAACAAAAAAACATGGATGCCTCCGTGAAAGCTTGTCTTTTGTTTGCTCAGTCAGAGCATGTAAAGCTCATAAAAAGATACTTTAACTGCACTTTTACAGTCACAGACCTGAGTGGCTACTGGTTCGGTTTTTCTTTAGTGCACTTCAAACATTCATGCAACACTTTGAACTGAAATTGCAGCACAGGAACAACAGCAGACAATAGCGAGTATCTTAGCAACAAGCAGATTGGCTATCATTAGTGATAATGATATAATGTTGATGATTACCTTCTCAAAACAGTGATTAGTATGGTCAGTGTTACAGATTTAACCAAGCACTGTGTCTGTATATGAACTGATCTAAACCAATACTGCTATGAACTCATTTAAAAGTAGAGAAGGACAACTTTACACTCTTCCCAGTGTGAGCGGCCATGTTGATTTCACGCCACTCTGTAAAAGGGGAAGGAACTGGTAGTTGAGAAGTCTACCGCAAGATGATGAGTTCAAGTTGGAGAGGCGTTTTCGGTGGTTTTTACCGTTGAAAAACCAAAATAGGCGGAGAATTACAAGTTTCAGCTTCACCTCCAATGCACTATTACTTCACGCACATTCTGTTAGTCCTTAACGGCTAATCCACAAGGGGGCATGTTAAAGGCAGCAGCGAAACGGAGATATGAAATGGCTACTGAGGAGGAATGTTTGATTATGTACAAACACTGCACACAAGACAAAAAAGAGACACTGGTCCTTGCGGCCTTTAAACATGCTTAGACTAAAAAACGGAGAATATTATTGTCTAGTATTGTCTACGGGTTCCCAAACCCCAAATGGACTTTATGAATTTTCTGAGACCCCGAGCCTTGATCACCCTACATGTTTTTAAATTCCAGATTTATAATACAGTAACATCTGAACAGATTATGTCATTAACATACTGTATGTATGTGTAACAGAAGTGACTAAAAACCTAAGCGATATCCCTGCAAAGCGACATTCAGTGGACTGCACGTAAAAGTCAAAACATCACTGTCCGTCAGGTTTCCAAGTCAAATTATAAAATGTTTAGCAATTTCACGCACAGCGACGTTAAACACACTGGTGAGCTCGGTTTCTCTGAAAGCTTTCTGCTGTCGTTGTGATTGTTGTCATGAACTACGTCTCCACTGAAAACTCTTTCTTTCTGAAACTTTACATTCAAAAAATAGTTAGTAATCTAGAAAATCCAGGAGACTAGCACACAAAACAGACCTTTCTGTAAGTTTGAATGTGACATGGGAGGTTTTTAATATTCACACATTAACTGTAATAGGAAAACTGGTTAGTGTTAGTACTCATTACTGGTCTAAAATAGTACATAAGTGTGTGATTTTAGACACGACACTAGTTTGTTTGGAGAAATTTCCATTTTTATCGCTGAACTATGCTAGTGCAACGTGTCAGGATTGTGAAAAAGACTAACATAGCATGTATTCATTTGTCTAAATGCGACTCCCAATAACATTTCAGAATATTAGCACACGAAATCCTTCTTCGATATTTCTAATATTAATCTGTAGAAAAACTGAAGGAAACAGAATGAAATCAAACGACGCCACCTGGGGTCATGACCCCTAGTTCGGGCCACAAAAATATTGTGTTCGTTCTGTTGTCAGTGATGTAGTATTCCTGATACTGTATTCTCTTTAACTTCAGGCCTGTCATGCTCCTGAATGGTTAAAACATGAAATTAACACACTGGAGAAAGGAAAGAAGACCTACAGAGTGGAACGATGTATAAGATCCATGAACATGATGTTGCTTTGAGAGTCACTTTTGTGTTTCTGACATCAGGCTTCACATTGAATACAGCTTTGCATCAAGGGTAACACTTCATACTAACACATGAGATGCAAGAGATGTTTACGGATCAGGGTCAGATACAGACTCGGACGTTTCTCTCTCTTTAACGATCAAGGGCAAACACTTGTGCACGCTTACAGTGCGCCAAATCGCCCATTGTTTAACCTCATTACAGTCCATGAGTTGAAAATGTTCTTCTTTCCTCACAACAAATCACGCCGTTTATGATGTTTGTTCGAGCTGATAATAGAGTAAAAACGGTGCAGTAAGGACGTCTGGTGCAAATAATGGGCTAGAGTTGAGTTCCGTTAAATAAATAGCTGAATAGCACCGCATTAGAACTTTAGCAGCTTAGCAGTTTCCATGGAAATGTTTGAAGAACATGGACAAACACACACACACACACACACACTCTCTCTCTCTCTCTCTCTCTCTCTCTGTGCTGCTGTGTGATGAAAAATCTTTTTGAGATGAATAAAATGAATTCTCGGTGTGTTTTCAGCTACAATAATTGACATTAAAACTAATATGAATATTTTCGGGAGTAAACTCATTATCAAGGAACAAAATAAATCTGTTCAGCTGAGAGACCTTTTATTTTTTCAGCATTTTGTTTTGCCTGACTTGAGGGGGGCGGGGCTAGTACCCTGTACAAATCAGGATTTTCAGTATAATATAATATAATATAATATAATATAATATAATATAATATAATATAATATAATATAATATAATATAATATAATATAATTTGAATAAGATCGTTGACAGGAGTGCATTTTGTGCTTAAAAAAAACAGCTCATGAAACTTTCACACTGTAACCATAACAACGCTCTTACCAGTTGTAGCTAGTGTTGGCTAAGTAACTAGCCTAGCTTGCTGTCGAGCTGAGATTTATTATGCTCAGTAATGCAGAGGAGATGAAGAGGAGTGCAGCTCTGGTGATGAGGAGGAAGTTTATCATCACTGGAGATGGAAAATCATCAGAATCTGAGCTGAACATCTGACTAACACTCACTAACACTCACTAACCCTCACTAACACTCACTCACTAACCCTCACTAACCCTCACTAACACTCACTAACCCTCACTAACCCTCACTAACACTCACTCACTAACCCTCACTAACACTCACTAACCCTCACTAACACTCACTCACTAACCCTCACTAACACTCACTAACACTCACTCACTAACCCTCACTAACACTCACTCACTAACACTCACTAACCCTCACTAACACTCACTCACTAACACTCACTAACCCTCACTAACCCTCACTCACTAACCCTCACTAACACTCACTCACTAACACTCACTAACCCTCACTAACACTCACTAACACTCACTAACCCTCACTAACACTCACTCACTAACACTCACTAACACTCACTCACTAACCCTCACTCACTAACCCTCACTAACCCTCACTCACTAACACTCACTAACCCTCACTAACCCTCACTAACACTCACTCACTAACACTCACTAACACTCACTCACTAACACTCACTAACACTCACTCACTAACCCTCACTCACTAACCCTCACTAACACTCACTCACTAACCCTCACTCACTAACCCTCACTAACACTCACTCACTAACACTCACTAACACTCACTCACTAACCCTCACTCACTAACACTCACTAACCCTCACTAACACTCACTCACTAACACTCACTAACCCTCACTCACTAACACTCACTAACACTCACTAACACTCACTGGGGGCAGTCGTGGCCTAATGGTTAGAGAGTTGGACTTGTAACCCAAAGGTGAACCTGAAGGTCATGGGTTCGAGTCTCAGGCCGGCAGGGATTGTAGGTGTGAATGAGCAGCGCTCTATTCCACCCTCAATACCACGACTGAGGTGAGACCCTTGAGCAAGGCACCGAACCCTCAACTGCTCCCTGGGCACCGCAGCAAAAAAAAGGCTGCCCACTGCTCCGGGTGTGTGTGTGTGTGTGTGTGTGTGTGTGTGTGTGTGTGTTCACTACTGTGTGTGTGCACTTGGATGGGTTAAATGCAGAGCACAAATTCCGAGTATGGGTCACCATACTTGACCACATGTCACATGTCACTTCACTCGCTCACTAATACTCACTCACTAACAAGACTCGTTTTCATCAACACTTTCTCCACCATGTGTTTTTAATTTTTATTACTGGATCCCTAACTTGCAACCTGATTGGTCAGGAGGTTAAAAAAACGCTTGATGGCAAATTTTCGGCATTTAATGTTTTTTCAACTTTTGGAAGCTCCACAGCACTCTAATTCCTCATTCCACCTGCTTTCTTTCTTTCTTTCTTTCTTTCTTTTTTTTCCTTATATTTTTTACAATAAGCAAATCTTTCTTTCTTTCTTTCTTTCTTACATTTTTGAGTTATAGTCTTTCTTTCTTTCTTTCTTTCTTACATTTTGGAGTTATAGTCTTTCTTTCTTTCTCCATTCCCATAGCATCACCAGTAAAATTTGCAGTGACAGTTGAGAAAAATAATGGCACCCTTGTGCTACTATGTTCCTGACCAAGTGGGAAACTTCTGAACTCTAAGTAGGAGAAATCCATTTGAACGCTCTTTTACTCTGCAGCTAATTTATTGCAGAAAATAAAATTTTGTACAGTGTGTGCCATAACAGAGGTTTTGCTTTTTGTATTTCTAACCCACTCTTAGTAAGACGCAGTTGACATTAACGTTAAAACAACAATGAAAAAAGCCACAGGTACAGAGATCACTCACTCCTGGTTCAGTTTGTTTCTGGAAATATCAAGCTAGCAAGTTATTTTGAAAGTAGCTCGGCTAATGGTACACTACTAAAAATATCCAGTTAAGCTAGCAGTGTTGTAGCAGTGTTCCTCCCTACACTGCGGATCTCCGGGAGCTTCATGCCCAGCGCTTTCTGAAGTTCATACACTTGTACCTTGTGAGCAGCGCTCCATAAACTAATGTCTGTGTGGGCGTTAGCTGTACACCTGATTGTTTCTTCCCTTCTTCCCTGGATTTCTTTTGCTTCGGCAAAACCTCGACATGCTTGAGGAGCACAGGAAAGTGGAACACAAGCGATAGAAACACTGTGTGTCATTACTGTTTGTTTAAGCTCATAAGTAAATGCAGCGCTGTAAAAGGCCTCGGGTTATTTGGGCCGAGAGACAGAGTTGGCTGTTAAATGCAGCGACATTAAAATCCACTTTAATCCTTGAAATACGAACTTACAATGTGATCCTATGTTAATTAGTGTAGTATTTTTTAAGTAGATAGATGCAGGAAGTAGCAGAGCAGCAACGAAACGAGTAATAACTGCAATTTTACCTTAAATGTATCGCATGTTATGAGTTATGAGTTAAAAGCTTAGCATTATCCATTCTATGTTCTTTATTGTAGTTGCTGGATGTTTATCGTGTTTTATTAACACCACTGACTAACACTCATTAGAATATATGTATATATATGTATATATATATATATATATATATATCTATATATATATATATATATATATATATAAACACACCGAGGTTGGGACACCATATCTCACACTTTTTTGTAGAGAACAACACACAGAT
>CM075019.1:21577989-21591982 GCA_037576675.1 Pangasius sanitwongsei | reverse complement strand
ATTTCTGTAAAGCTGCTTTGTGACAATGTCCATTGTTAAAAGTGCTATACAAATAAAATTGAATTGAATTGAATTGTGTTATAAGAGGAATAATACACTTTGGGATATGCTGTTGTAAGAAAATAATCAACTTTGGCATGGTAATAATAACTCCGCTTTTATCACACCACCCTGTTGTTGAGTATTTTCCTATAGGAGCATGACACAGAATGATTTATTCACTATGTATGACTGTACAAACTAAACATAACACAGTGATTCAAACTATTTGAGAAACCACAAAACAAAAAGAAATAAATGGTTCAAATAGTTAAAAATACCATGAAGCACTGTTAGTTAATTCTCAGGCTTTTTGAGTTTTAAAATCATCTCTTAGGAATCAAATCAATAATTCCAAGCTGTTTGTAAAAGTTTCACCAAAGAAGCCCTTCCTGAGAAAAACCTACAAAATGTAGCTCATGAACTCCACCAAGTGTTATCTTGGCTACAGATGGAATCATTTGTCGTAGTCAGATGAGACCAAAATCATTCTGGCTATGAATATCATCGACAGATTTGCTGAAAAAAAAAAAAACAAATCTGAAATGAAGGAAAAACCCACAAACCCACTGTAATATATGGTGGTGGATCACTGATGCCTTGTGGTTCAGGAGCTCAAGTGAAGATTGACAGTATCATGGATATGAAGATTCTATGAAGTACCAGGGTGCTTTAGCCCAAAACCTGGCTGCCTCTGCCAGGAGGTTACGGCTCAGCGGATCTTTCAATAAGATAATGAGACCAAATACACATCCAAATGACCACAGGTTTTGTAGCGACCATCTCAGTCTCCGGATTTCATTGACAGGAACATCAAGATTTTCTTAATTCTATGCAAATTAGGTATGATGCTGTAAAGTCCAAATCTAAACGATTGCTTGAATGATTCATCGAACCCTATTACTTTTTGATGCACAAAAATGAAAAAAAAAAAAAAAATTATAACCATGGTTTCATCTTTTCCTGTCATGTACGACCTTGTTGGTGTTTATGGTGAGTGTATGTACAGGTAGCTAGTACAGTTATCTTGCTAATCTAATGCTAATCTAATTGAAAAACTATGCTAGCATGAAGGCTAAGATGTAACATGTAAATAAAAAAAGTGGTGTATAAATGGCATAGCAGGCTCTAGAGTTTTCTTTTTGGCTGCTACCATTTCTTGTTTGAATTTTTAAAAATAAAATGCTGGACAGGCCACGACCACAAGTGACAAACTACATGTGACACATCGGTGCTTGTGCAAATGTAAGATAAGAGTATAATAGTGAAATGTCCAACCTGTTATTCTGTCATGGACCTTTCACTACATATTAACTCTCGTGAGTGCCAATACTTTTGGAACCAGACAAAAAAAATGACATTATATAAGAAAAAAACATTATATTTTCTTAAAATAAAACTGTGCGGAGGTCTGTGCAGCTTATATGTTTAAGCTGAAAATATTGCTCATGGCACAAATACATTTTATATAGCATTTTTTTCATTCATTTTGATGGAGGGTGCCAATAATTACGGAATTGACCGTATTTCTACACAGCATCTGGAACCTGCTGAATGTATGAAGGTTTGTGGTTGCATCAATCTGTTTTATGTGTGTGTGACTTGCAGTTGTAAGGTTTCAAAGCACTCTGGCTTAACATTAGTTGGTTTAATTTGCTATATAAATAAAATTTACTTCCTGAAACTCCGCAGAGACTCTTAGAGAACGTAGCGAGGTTTAGAAACACATGATAAAGCGAAGAGACGTGGCAGTTCCAGAGCCATCTGAGGTGCTGTTAGGGATTTGTCTAATATGTGTACAATTATCTCTCTCCTTCGCTACTGAATATCAGCCGGAGGGTGTAATATTCCTGTCACACACTGATGTGCGGAAATGACAGATGATGATGGTTTTAAGAAAAGTTTTTCCTTACTGCTAGCTTTCATGCTCTGACAGACATATTAGCATCTGTTGCATGTATTCAACTGAACAGTGACATTTCCATTATTTAGTAAAACATACTGGAGCATTTCTGTGAAATAGATCAATTTCTCAGGCAGATAAATCC
This sequence comes from Pangasius sanitwongsei, assembly GCA_037576675.1. NCBI lineage: Eukaryota > Metazoa > Chordata > Actinopteri > Siluriformes > Pangasiidae > Pangasius > Pangasius sanitwongsei. The sequence continues at coordinate 21,589,895 of CM075019.1, read as the reverse complement.
ACTTCAAGTCTCTGTGGATGTCTTCTTTGTTGTCTTATGCGTTGAGGAATAATTTAATCGCATTTGTTTCCTTTTATGACAGTTTTGGTTTGAAAATAGTCAGCATTGCGCTATTAAACTTAAAACCTACTCTGAACAACTCAACAAACAATTAAACAGAAAAGGCAAAGAACCTGACGGTTATCATTTATATCTGAGATCGTTTAAATATTTTTCTAATAATGTCCCCCTGCTTCTCATGGGAGTAGTGGACCAACCAACAAATTAGCACCCGAATCACTAAACACATCACAGCCTCTCGTTTTTCTCTCTCTTGAAGTTAAAAAGAAAATAAATATTCAGCTTTTCATGTTACCACCAAACTGCAAAAAGACTAAACTCGTCTGTCCTGAAGATGTTGGAAAAAGTTTCAACTTAACATCTGACACTGGAGACTCCTTCCATGATGTTCAATAAACTTCACCATATTAAAGATATTTTAAAATCCATTTAAAAGGGTTCTACTTGGAGAACTAAGGTTTCTTATGCCCCTAAAAGCGTTCTACTTGAACGAGCTGTTACTATAGACTTTTTAAAAATGAAATGTTTAAGAATTCTTTAAGGACGGTGGACAGGTTTCCTGTTTGCTTCCTGTGTTTCTGGAGCAGATCCTCTGTTACGACCAATCACACGCGTTCATGCGAGTTGTTTAGCTGAAGGGCAACTCCTCAAGAAAGGAAAGTGTTTTCACAGACTTTAATAGATTTATTTACCTTCTCTAGTTGTGATTAGCAAAGTGACAACATGGCTTGTTCAAAAATAAGCAAGTCGATGACAAAAACAGCGTGTTTAAAGACGAGTGGACGTATTTCGTGAGCGTTTATTCTCAGCCTCAGATGGAAAACAGCGCTAGTAAAAAAAAAAAAAGTTGTAAAGTGAAAGTAATGTGTGGAATTTATAGCAATGAATGAAACAATGGTGTAGAATTAAAAAGTTGTCGTTATTTATTCGTGTTGGATGCAGGGAATTTTATGTAACTTCACGATTTTTAATCGAATAGCTGTTTTTTTTTTTTAAACCAACAACAGCAAATCTCCTTTGAGTCCTTTGTGGGAGAAAGAGATCATTTCACTCATTCCTTTACTGTTTTTTTCCCCCTCTTTTTTCTAACTCTGTTGGTAGCAATTCATTACGACTCATCGATACTCATTTCCATTTTGACCAGTGTATATTTCTCACCATTGATTCTGACAGCGTTAGAAAACAGAAACACGGTGGCAGCAAAAAACTTTAGAGTTCGTTTCAAAAAGGAATGATTAAATGAGCAGGAGTCAGGCATGGAGAGAAATGACGAAGGACAGATCTGGAAAAGGACAAGCGAAGATCGAGTAGAGGGTAAAAAAACGGCAGCGTAAGCAAAAAACACACACACACTCACTCACTCACTCACTCACACACACACACACTAAACCCTGAGTTCATACAAGCAAGCGACAAGGTTAACACACAGTCATCACTCATCAGCGCAGTAGTACATAAATCTCCTGCTCAGCGTTATTAAGCTCTGATTATAAATGAAGCTAAAATGTAAACAGTTTCATTTATAATCTATAATTTATTTTTTTTAGAATTCATAATTTGAGCTGCTACCACAAATTTTTCAACACCACAATGTGGCAAAAAATTCAGTACTGTAACTTTTTTTGAAACACTTACATCTTTATTGAAACAGATTAACTCTGTTTAACAGACTAAGACTAATATTTTATTAAGTTATATAATCATAGACGAGTCACGTGGCACTGAAGCTGATTCGACTCAGATGGACAACGAAACACAAACAGAAAGTAAAATCCTGAATCAATGCTACTTTAAAGAGAGCCAGTGGTAAAAAGAGCAAAGAAAAAAAAAAAAGAGCTGTTTGCTTGTTGATCTTACAGGGGAACATGTGATATAAGTGAGTGCAAAGCTCAGAGAAAAAAATCAACATAAAAAAACAACCCCTCAAAATTATACTGCTTATTTACTAAATTACTTATTTAATTTATTTTTAATAATTTTTCCTACCACAATTTGTAAAAAAAAAAAAAAAAAAAAACTACACTAGAAATAAAACAAAATATGTATTTTATTTTATTATTCTTTTTTAAAAATTTTATTTGAATATTAAATTTTTCCTAGTTTAATTCTGATATCAGCTATTGTTAAAAACTATATTAAAAATGGGGCAAAAAAGGAAAAATATAGTACTGAAAGTTTTTCCACTACAACAAAACAACAACAAAAAAGGAAAAACAAGCATACAAAAAAATGTTTAACGTTGGTGTCATGTAGCCAAAAAAAAAAAAAAAAAAAAAATACAATGTGGTAAAAAAGGAAAAAAAAAAGCAAGAAAAAAACTCCTAAAAAAACTGGCTGAAAACCTAAACTCAGGCCTGGGGTATTTACAGAGCCATTTGCAATTTAATTTGCATTAATTTAATAAACTCTCAAGTTAATTAATTAATTTTAAAATAAATGTAAAGGAAATGATGTCACTTTGTCGCTTGCTCGCGTGAACGCAGGGTGAAACATTATACAGTGTAAAGAAGCCAAGTAACCAACAATAAAGTTCCTATAACCATGTTGACACCCGAATGTCATGCACACGTCTTTGTCCCATAAGTAAGTATGTACACACACTCACTCACACACACTCACACACACACACACACACACACGTTGGTTTGCAGTCAGTGTGAAAGTGTTTGAGACCCTCCGTGTTCATGCTGAGGTTGTAAACAAGACTACATGTTCAACCGACGAGAAATCTGATCCGAGGGTCATCACAAAGTCGTCATCGTTCTCATACACAAGATTGTTAAATAGCATGGAATAAGTCCGACTGGAAAAACGTGAATCAAATCCCTTCTTTTTATTCTGATGATGATGAAGAAGATAATGGATGAAAATCCAGGAGATGATCTCCTCGTTCCTGACTTGCTCATTGCTCATTAGTTTAGCATTTGATTCCGAATCATTTATTCCTGCCGGATAAAAACGGACGAGAGCAAAATGCACAAAAGGCACCACTGAAGCCGTGCACGTTCACGTCCATGTCCGCGTCCACGTCGCCCTTCACAAGTCCATTTCACAAGGCTGTAGTGGAGAAGCTCCTAAAAAATGGCAGGTGATTAAAAGAAACGTTTGTTTTTTTTTTCCGCAAAAATCTGTCTCGAGAATTATAATACAAAATGCTTTCACAGCACGGGATTCTGGGAAACGACAACTTGCTCGCTCCTCTGGTACAATCCAAACGGAAGGAAACGGCCGAAAGTGTGATGTGATGTGATGGAAATTCTTTACAGGAACCCTGTTGCAGATGATAAAGTGGAGATAGAAGTCCAGCTAGTGAATTGTGGGAATGTCTCCGATCCAGGCTCGAGGCAGCGGTCTGGGACACACATATTCATTCTAGGAAGGAAAAAAAAAAAGAAAAAGGAAGATTAGCATAACTCAAAGCTCCACGTCTTTCCCCACACCACCACATTTCTGTAGTGAACAGAGAAATGAATTATGTTAAGGGTAATTACTGTGTCAGAGTGTAAGCATGCACGGTCGATTTTGATAAAACAGAGGGTGATGGTACGCGTGAAATGAACTCTCCAGAAGAAGCGCAGTACAACGCCATGCTTGTCTGAGATCACTCTTCAAGATAATAATTAAAATGCGAGTGAATGAATGAAGTCATTCGAACAGGACAGAATGACCTTGCCATTGTGAGCGCTTTATCTTAAATAGATTACATAAAAACTCCCCTGAATACCAATTTGGAATATGAGCCCAAAAAAGCCAGATTGCTATCTCAATTACCCTGGAGTTCAGCACAGGATTTCGACATTACTGAAAGTAATGGAGAGTCTGTTTTTTCCCTGATACTCTAAAATCTTTTCCTCGTAGGCTTAATCAGGCCTGTTTATCTTTTAGTGTCTAACAAGATTCAGAATTCCTCTACCAAGAATGTTTCTTTGGGAACACTTTCTATAAACCTGGTTTTTAGACTGTATTACAAATGCATGGATAACACATTATGTAGTGTGCTTTATACGTTCTAACTATCAAATGGCCCCATCACATCCTCCAAAACAATTTTAATTTACTTTAAAATTCGGTAGAATCTGAATACTAACAAAAAAGTTGTGCTAGTAGTCGGTTTTTACTCTCATGAAACGAAAGCTTGCAGGATAAAGGAAAAGTCCACTTTTATTAACATGGGAATGTGTTGGATATGTCGGATGGTTCATGTGGTGCTGCATGATGCGTTTACCTCCATCATTCATTCATCTTCAGTAAATGTTTTGTTCTGTAAAGCAAGTAGGGATGTAGTCAAGAGTGCCATTTTCAAACCAAAGACAAGTCCAAGATCAGGTCTAGCCAAGATCTAGTCAAGACTAAGTCTTGAAATCCAAGAGCGATTCAAAATAAGTGAGACTGATTCAAGATCAAGGCCAAAAACCATCAAATCTTTGACTTCAACTAGTTGGATTCATTGCACCATCATTGCGCCAATGATTTGGATTTGCTAGAAGAAGGAATTACTACTTGTCAAACTTTCTGAATGCAAAAAACGACAACACAAACAAATTCTCAGTCAAGACCAAGACACACTCCAGACTCGTCTCGAGACCGGACTTGTGTTCAATGGCATTAATATCAGGGGTCAACTGGTGAACCACTGTCCGGATGTGGACCCAGCAATATATATCACATATTCAAAAATACTGTCAATATCAACGCATGGAAAAATGGCCACAATTCAGCGACTATTGTTTTCTAAACATGAATCATCTCGGCTTCTGCAGCAGGTCCCCTGTAGCTGTTTATTCAATCACATGCATTTATGGAAATTGTTTAGCTGAAGGCAGCTCATAAGACCAGAGAGAGCTAGAGAACTCAGAAAGGAAAGTTTTTTCTTTTCGTTTATCTAGTCTGATTATTGAAGTAAATGACATGTTAAAAAAAAGTCAATGGCGAAAACAGAATGTTTAAAGACAGACAAGTACGTTTTTATTCTACTGCTTTAAGTTTAAATTATTAATATGTTTATATTTTGGGAAATACACCGAACAGCCATAACATTAAAACCACTGACAATTGAAGTGAATACCATTGATTATCTCATTACAGTGGCACCTGTCAAGGGGTGGGATATATTAGGCAGCAAGTGAAGTTCTTGAAGTTGATGTGTTGGAAGCAGGAAAAATGGGCAAGTGTAAAGATCTGAGTGACTTTGACAAGGGCCAAATTGTGATGTCTAGACGACTGGGTCAGAGCATCTCCAAAACAGCAGGTCTTGTGGGGTGTTCCTGGTATGCAGTGGTTAGTATCTAACAAAAGTGGTCCAAGGAAGGACAACTGGTGAACTGGCAACAGAGTCAAGAGCTCAGAGTCAAGGTGACTCCTGTCCACCACCAAAAGCACCTACACTGGGCACGTGAGCATCAGAACTGGACCATGGAGCAATGGAAGAAGGCGGCCTGGTCTGATGAATCATGTTTTCTTTTACATCATGTGGACGGCCGGGTGCGTGTGCGTCGCTTACCTGGGGAAGAGATGGCACCAGGATGCACTATGGGAAGAAGGCAAGCTGGCGGAGGCAGTGTGATGCTCTGGGCAATGTTCTGCTGGGAAACCTCAGGTCCTGGAATTCATGTGGATGTTACTTTGACACGTAGCACCTACCTAAACATTGTTGCAGATCAGGTACACCCCTTCATGACAACGGTATTCTCTAATGGCAGTGGCCTCTTTCAGCAGGATAATTCGCTCTGCCACACTGCAAAAATGGCTCAGGAATGATTTGAGGAACATGACAAAGAGTTCAAGGTGTTGACTTGGCCTCCAAATTCCCCAGCTCTCAATCCTATCGAGCATCTGTGGGATGTGCTGGATAAACACGTTCCTACCTCGCGACTTAAAGGATCTGCTGCTAACGTCTTGGTGCCAGATACCACAGCACACCTTCAGAGGTCTTGCGTAATCCATGCCTTGACGGATCAGAGCTGTTTTGGTGGCACAAGGGGGACCTACACAATATTAGGCAGGTGGTTTTAATGTTATGGCTGATCAGTGTAAATTCTAACCAAATCTGTTAGAAAATATCACAGGCAGGTTTAATAAAATCTGAACTGGTGAGATTGGTCAAACTTTGTCAGGGAGTTTGAGTGGGATTAAAAAATCCATCATGCACACTTCTAACCAAAAAGAGATAACTTGTCATCATTCAAGCATGTCAGTCACTTATCAGCCACTTATTAAACAAAGAATTTTACAAAAATTGCAAGATTAATTCCTCACGCACGTCCAGTCCTACTAACGAGACGTAATGAAATGTATAACTACATAAAGGTGATACTTTCTCATGTTGTTCTGAGACAAACAATCCCCCTCATATAACCTCACCCCTTCTCAGCCACACCCCCTTTCTGCCACACTGAGCAAACATTCACTAAATAATAACCCTCACCTGTTGCTCAGTATTAATAGGAATAATAAATATGCCTTTATTAAGAAATGATTTTTAAATGGAACTGAATATATGAATTGATATGACACACGACGTGACACTACATGGCATGCTACACGCCTGATGTGAACAGGCCTTCAGGGTCTTAGCAGGCCTACGCTGCTCATCAAGCTCAAAGATTTGCGTCCCCATTAACACACTGCAGTTCACTTACATGAATTTACCTTATTAATGTGTCTAATGGCTTAAATTAAATGCATGTGGAATGTATTAAGTCTTATTTAAAGCATAAAAAGCTCAAACTGGCACAAATTCACAAAGATAGTGTGAGCAGTTGAGCCAACAAAATCAGGAAACAGCTCTCACTCGCTATAAACCAGAAAAGACTCTGTAAAAAGATCTCAAAGTGTTTAGGGAGTGGATAATCAAACTAAAAATAAAACTGCCAGAGAAATTCAATTCAGTGATTTTATTTGTATAGTATTTTTAACAATGAACATTGTCACATCGCAGCTTTACAGAAATATATAAATTCCGGATATAGATTTTAAATGTATAAATGTATCCCTATTCACAAAACAAGCAGCAAAATACCTAAAAATACTCAGAGGCAAGTGGGATTAAAAAAAACACATTTATATCACATTCAGAAACATAATTGTTTTTTTTTTTTTTAATGAATATCTTATGGTTTTTGGCCAGTTTTTGTTATGGTTCATAATGGAGAAACTTTAACTGTCTGTTTCATAATTTTGACGAAAGGGTGTACAAACTTTAGGACTCGACTATTTTCCTGAATAATAAATCAACTGAAAACTCTGATCTCCACAATGTGAAGTCAGAATGAACCTCCTGCTTCTGTATATACCCAAACTAAAGGAAAATCTTAAATCCCAGTGATCTGCGATGATCAATATGAACAATACGATCAACGTTGCTGGTCCTGATGGCACACTGTGAAATTAAAGTTTAATCTTTAAAGATATCTGGTGAAACAGGAAGTTCCTCTGTGTTTCCTATGATGTACAGTTCTTCTCTTCACTTTTTGTCCCATGAGAAGAAAAAAAAAGAAAAAAAGAAAAATCCAGGCGAAATCCTTATTCTAATAGTCTCAGAGCTCAAATGACTCAAAAAGAAAGTGTGGTGAAATCCAGGCCTTAATTACGCTGGAGCTCGACTAAAATGTCCCCGAGGGAAAAAGACAATCTCAGCATTTCTCTACACTCATAAAATGTACAGTGAGTCGGAAAAGGAAGCTGGGTAACACTTTCTCTGGCGGCTGTATCTATAATGACCTTTAAATGTAATATTCACAACATGTTTGCATACCGTATAGATATTTTTTTCATTTAGTACTTTTCCTGAACTAGCATGAAACAGCGTACTTCTTTTTTTTAAATGTACTGCAGCATGTGCTTAAGCTAGGGATTGCACGAGTATTCACGTTTACCCGCTGACTAGCAATAGTCAACTAGTTGTCTTTTCCATTGTTAAAACAAACCATGTTTCAGGACATTAATATTTTCACGCTGGTTTATTAGTTCAGCAGAGAACATGTGTTTTTTCTTCAATTAGCATCCATACACAGGCTACAAATGACATTTCCAGCTTCAGTGCTTCTTTTGGCTACACTCTTAACAACGAAAATAAATAAACGTGCAAATAATAATTGTATGTATCATATTACACTGTTTAATTATTTACTGTACATGTGGTTTTATTCTGAAACTGAGACTACACAGCAAGGAAGCTCGTGTCTGTCAACAGAGTCCTTACAGCTCATTGAGCGACCTGATTGCAGCGAAGGTGTGATGTCTACAGCAGGGTCTGGAAGGTTGTTTTTTTTGTCATGTTCAACCCCTGTGTAGGTAGCATCCAAAAACCAGTCTGAATCGGTTTTCTGAAATAGCTGAGTGGAACTGGACAGTGACATGCAACCCGTCGCTCTTTAACACCGAGCTAAACACTGATTAATAACACTATTTAACTCTGAGTTTCTTTGCTATTGTAATGCATACAGTAAACAAATATAAACTGAATGTCATTTTCGTAATTAATTATTACATTTATAACATAAATGTTATGAACATGCCGCTGTTCTTTCAGCTGCTCCTGTTAGGGGTCGCCACAGTGGATCATTGGTCCGCATGTTTGATTTGGCACAGGTTTTATGCCGGATGCCCTTCCTGACACAACCCTCCCATTTTATCCGGGCTTGGGACCAGCACTGAGAGTACACTCCTAGTGGCTGGGTTGGTTCCCTGCCCGGGAATCAAACACGGGCTGCGGCAGTGAGAGCGCGGGAGCCTTAGCAACTAGACCACCAGGGACTAAATGTTATATAAATATATTTATTGAATTATGTATATATACAAGAAGTTGTTTTTTTCTTTACTCTGGAGCTCTCAGGATTCATGCTGTGGAAAAGGCCACTGATGCTACACGCTTTGGTTTGTTTGTAAACAGGGAAGCATGGATGTGTCGCTAGAACGGAGTCTCAGATCGCTGATGCTGACACACGAGGTGCATAAGAATGAATACTCATGAACACTCATCACTCTCAGCCCTTCAGATACGCTACGGATTTTTACTGCAATGACCAGGTGTTTGCATGTGATATGGACCTGCTGGAAAGGACTTTAAAAAAAAAAAAAAAAAAAGATTAAAGAAGTGACAATCTGGCAGCCACCAGTTCACACTGAGGTTGGAATTAGAGGTGTGCATTGGGACTGAGATCCTGTGGGGCCTAGCAAAAAAAAAAAAAAAAAAAATGCAGGAGGAGGTGTTTTTTACTTTTTATTCTCACGAAACAAAGAAGCCACATTCATAAACACGGGAGTGTTGTGGATGTGCCGGATTACTCATGTAGCACTGCATGACGCATATACCGCATTCATGCATTCATTCATGTTCTGTAACTGCTTTATCCTGGCTAGTGATTCTGTGGTTAAAGTTACTCATTAGTTTGAAATCTGAGAAATAGAACTAACTAAATTCATTACAAAATATTGCAGGTGTGTACAAACAAGAATAATAACTGCAGGAGTGGGCAGAATTGGTCAGAAATCCATCAGAAGTGTGTGTGTGTGTGGGGGGGGGGTCGGGTTGGTTGGACTTTCTGCTGGACAGACAGGATTGGTTAGAATTCCATCAGGACTGGGTGGGATTGGTCAGAATTCCTTCTGTAGTAAGTGAGATTGGTCAGAATTCCTCCAGAAGAGGGTGGGATTGGTCAGAATTGCTTCAATAGCAGGAGGGATTTTTTTGAAAGTGGAATTGGTGGAATTGGTCAGAATGCCTTCAGGATAGGCAGAAACGGTCAGAATTTCTTTGTGAGTGGATGGGTTTGATCAGAATTGCTTCAAGAGTGGGTGGGTTTGGTCAGAATTCCTTCTGGTGTGAGTGGGATTGGTCAGAAGTCCTTCAGGAGTGGATGGAGTGGTTTAGAATTCCTTCAGGAGTGGTGGCAAATGTCAGACATTCTCTGGGTGTGAGTGGGATTGGTCAAACATTCTGCCGGAGCAGGCGGGATTGGTCAGAGTGTTGGTGAGACTGGTCAGACTTGCATCATGAGTGGGTGGGATTGGTCAGAATTCCCTCAGGCATGGATGGGATTGGCCAAACTTGCTTCGTGAGTGGGTGGGATTGGTCAGAATTCCCTCAGGTGTGGGTGGGGCTGTTCAGAATTGCTTCAGTAGTGGGTGGGAATGGTCTGACTTACTTCAGGAGTGAATGGAAGGGTGAGAGATTGGTCAGAATTCCACCAGGAGTATGCAGGATTGTGCATCAATTCAAATTGTGGTGTATAGTAAGTAGCAGTAGCATAGTAATAGCATACTATAGTACAATAGTAGTAATAGCATACAAACACAACTACAGGTTACACAATCATCAGATCATGACATCACGAATCCTTTCATTCCCAAGCACGACATGCACTGCTTGGACACCTTCACTGTCTCCTGATTCTATCCATCTGTTTTCAATGTTATCAACGTTTCATATTTTCCCTTCTGTATGTGTGCATCTTTGCGAAGTCTCGTACATTACCGAGCCAGTATTTCTGGTTTTCCGACGATGTCCGTTGCTTCCTTTTGCTTGTTACTATGGATTTGCCTTTTTAGATGCTGCCTGCCTGTGCTTCGACCTATGCTTTGGATTGCGATGATGATTATTATTTAACCCTGAGTAAACACCACGCTGAGTTTACGCACTTGGGTCCTGCCTCTCACTGCACATTACAATAAAAGTGTGGTTTTGTGATTGCAGTTAAACTATACTCTGAAAATAAGCTAGAAATCGGCTCGATTTGAGATGAGCAGATTATAGAATCCGGTGCGTCCTACCGAGTGAACCTTGACCAAATTAGCCACGAAGACGAGGTGGTGACAATAAGGACAGGAGAACTCGGGCACGCGCAGATGTGTGAACAGACGAGACCCCTGGGTTACAGCACTGACCCGAATAATTAGTTGACTCGGACTTCCTGGCAGCCTGCAATTATCACAGCGCACAGAGAAGACATGAACGGCTTCCAGGCCAATAGCATGCAGAATAATATTAATAATAATAATAATAATAATAATAATAGTTAAAAAGAATAATAATAAAAAAAACCACAAAACGAGCGCTGGCCCTTATGAGAAACCGAAGACAGGCAGTAATTAGATCATAACTGTGAGGTTTAATTGCCTGGAGATAAACATGGAGCAATTAGTTTGCACCGTGTCAGGCATGTACAAAAGCTGGAACGAGACATGTGTCAGGCTAAAGTCGTCCCCGCAGTGTGTCTCCTGTCCAGGGCGCCAATTATCTCATTGTGTCTCCCGAATGACAGGCGCCCGGCTGCCGAGTGGCCTCTCCTCCCCCGTCTCAGCGCAGGTGGAGGAAGTGATGTTTGGAAATATCCCTGAGCGTTTAATGAGGTTTTATGTCAGCGCTTCGTATTTAAACGGTGCATGTTGCACAATATAAGAGCCGTGACTGACAAGACGGGAGAGTGACCTTGGAGCTATGTTTCGACAGAAAGAGAGGGAGAGAGAGAGAGATGTATAGAGAGAGAGAGAGAGAGAGAGAGACAGATGACAAATAAACCCAGGCAGGAAGATGGAAGAAGAGCGCGTGGGTGAGAAAGCGACAGAGCGAGAGCTTTGCGTTAGCAGGAGTGCTCTCTGACTCACTCTGTATAACAAACGACACTAAGTCTCTCTTTCTATTTCTCTTCGTCTCTCTCTGTCTCTCTCTCCATCTCTCCATTTAATTCAACGAGCTTTATTGGCATGACCATTACAGCAGTTACAGTATCTCTCTCTCTTTCCGTTGTTTTAGCTTGATCTGTCTTTGCCTCTCTCTTTCACTATCTATCTATCTATCTATCTATCTATCTATCTATCTATCTATCTATCTATCTATCTATCTATCT
>CM075019.1:21551981-21577889 GCA_037576675.1 Pangasius sanitwongsei | reverse complement strand
CTATCTATCTATCTATCTATCTATCTATCTATCTATCTATCTATGTTGATCTCTCTCATTTTGTGTCTTTCTCTCTCTCACTCTCTATCTATCTATTTTTCTGTCTGTATCTCTTTCTATCACGCTATTTGTTTCTCTCTGTCTGTCTCTTGCTCCCTCTCTCAAAAAGTCTATCTATCCATCCATCTATCCATCCATCTCCGTCTCAGTGAAAAGCCTCAGGTCAGGATCTTTTTGTTTGTTTCGGTGTTAAATCTTTGCTGCTCTCTGTGCATCAACAAATTCTTCAGTAAGATGACTATAATCTCTATATTTTATTTTCTAATCAAAGAATCATACGGTCATCTTCAGAATTATTGGCACCCTGGATTAAAAGTAGCAAAATGAACATAAGGAACTGAAACATATTGACAATGATATGTAAAGAAATGCAATTTTTTTTCTGAAAAAAAAAAAAAAAAAAAGATAACACTAAACAAAACTGGCTTCAAAATTATTGGCACTCTCACAATTAATAATGCCAATTTTTATTTCACTATGATGTTGCGGTTAACGAAACATTTTTGTTTGCTATATCTGGGGAAACACTTGGTAATCTCCCAGAAAGGTGAGTTGACTTTATACGTCCAGCAAACTGACAAGGTGACGATAAAATAAACATAAAAGCCCGTAATGCCACCAGAAGCCATTTTCCTAAGATCTCCCAGCCATTGTGAACTGATCAGACACTACGTGTTAAAGTTTGGAGAAAAGAAGCCAATGAGGAGGCGCTTCACAAGAAGAAGCTCTGAAGCAGTGCTGTCCCTTGTGAGGGAACGAAAAAGAGAGAAAGGTGGATTTTCTTTCAGCAGCCTGGCTGCAGCCTCCATGTGTGCAACATGTATTCGAGTGCCTGCAGGCGAAGAAATGCAGGCTTCATATCCGTCCTCTACTGAGCTCCAGCCTTCAATAATTCAAACATTTGCAGAGGGAATGAGAGCTGAGCTGAGGATTTGGTATTCCGGAGAGTTAGTGGGTTATGAGCAAGGCATAACATCTCTTAAGAATTTTACCTGCTGGGAAACCCTGCAGTCACTATTAATTATAAACCAAATCAGGGTTTAAACCAGTAGTGCAGCTGCAAATCACAGGTTTATATGAATGCACTCGTTCTAATAATTTATTATTTCTGTTGTAAAAGCTCATTCACAGGACTTGTACAGTGGACACTCAACATAAATGGTTTTAAAAATCGTTTGTACGGTGAGGTTTTCTGTAAGGAGGCTCTCGTTCAACATTTCTGGAAGGAGTCTCCAGTGTCAGCGCTTTGAAACAGTCAAAGGTCAAGCTGTAACTCTAAGTTTGTACTCTGTGGGTTCTTGGTAAACTGAAAAGCTGAATTTTTTTGTCTTATTAGAATCAAGAGAGTGGGGAAAAAAAAAACGCTTGGGGATGTGCTGTTTTAGGAAACTAATCATCTTCTGGGTGGTAACAGTAATTCAGCTTCATTACAGCTGCCCTTCAGTGATTATTTTCCAATTACAGCACAACACAGAGTGCTTTATTCATTTCTTCTGATGCTCATAACTCCTTTGTAGTCTCTTGTTTATTTCATTCATGCATCTGAAAGAAGAAAACGTTTGAAAAGAGGATGATTATGGGCTTTGAACGATTCCAGGAGGCTCGGTCCGAAACCTTTGCACAGTACACTGCAGGCCTCGCCAAGGGAAGCACATTTAACACAATAAATACAACTGCCATTCCAACATTTCATCTCTATAGAGAGTCAGAGATTACTGTATCTGTGTCAGACTTTGGTACAATGAGCTGTAAGCCTCAGGAGATCGTTATCTCTCCAGCTGAATGGAGCATGCTGGAAACGGCGCTCTTTTGTGTTTTCGCCGTCAATCAACACGCCCGCTTGCAGATATTTACGTCTGTAATTGATAGTCGAGTTAGCTGGGCTTTGAATCCGACGTCATACTGAATTAGCCTGGTAAATCACCTAGCTTCCTGAACTGTTCTCTTCCAATACACGTCTCAAGCTGTTTCCAATCCACCGTCTCAAATCTGCTCCGTTTTTAGCTTAGTGAATCGCTGAGGATCGATTTCAGAGTTTAAAAGACATGCCAATAAATACGCAGGAGAAGATCTCTCCAGATGACTCACACTATGCAGGTGATTAACTTGATTTTCTGGGCAGAGCATTACTGGAATTACCTTTGCACATTTTGTTTTTAGAAGAGCACTCTCGGGTCAGGAATATTTCAGACCTAGACCACGGCCTTTAAAACAAGTACTTTCCCTTCTGACTGAAAAATGCGGACTGATAACAGATTACGTTTCATATTTTGATATTTATATTTGATATTTATATTTAGTCTGGTGTTTGGAAACCTGTACAGCTTTTCTCAGGCTGTGGTGTTACGTTTTTGGTAGCTTGAAGCACTTGTCACCATAGGGAATAAAACATGACAGGGCATGCTAACGTAGGAAAATAATCAACAGACCTTCTCAAAGTGTTTTATTCCTCTTATAACACAACAATTTGATAATTTCGTCATACTACTTAATCTATTTTTAGTTACAGGTCTGTGAAACAAGCTAGTTCCCTCATCAGCCTCTCTCTTTTTTCTCTCTCTTAAACTTAAGAAGACAAAAAAAAAACCTTTCAGCTTGTCATGTTACAGAGATACTACAAAGTGTAAACTCCTCTGTCCTGAAGATGCAGGCGTTTTACCTGTTACAGGTTACACTGTTACAAAGTGCTGACACTGGAGACTCCTTCCTTAAAGGTTAAATAAACATTTATTCTCTTTACTGAAAACTTCACCATATCCGCCGTACCTGTGAATGAACTCTTACTATAGAAACGATAACATTAGAACAGGTGCATTCATATAAACCTATTAATTAAAGCCCAGTACAACATGGTGTCCCACAGGGTTCTGTTTTAGGCCCAATATTGTCCTGTACTTTGCAACTTAAGTTCAAAACCTGAATAATGGACTATGAAGACTATTTTTCTATTTTGAGAAAACTCCAGCGCTTTATTCCACAGATAATTCCAAGAACTTGAATGTCGATCTATGAGATCTGTCATCGCTACACTCAAATTTGCAAATGACTCCTAGTTCACAAGCGTAATGCTTGAGGTCTGGTTTGAAACCATAAATCATCTGTCCTTTAATCAGAAAATGGATGAGAAAAAAAAAAAAATCTAAAGCTCTGAGGTGTGTTTGACTGAAATGTGTCACATTCCAGGTCTCAGTTTTTCTCCCCTGCTTCTTTTTTTCCCCCCTCTCTCTTATCACAGCAGACGATCAGATTCAAACTGTGTCAGATCTCGCTTTTCAAATCTGTCTTACCTCCTTCTTTTTTGGACAAACCCCTCGGGGAATACATCATGTTTTTTTGCCGTGTTATTCAGAACGGAAGTGCCAGCTGCGGCTATTAATACACAACTCAATCAGACTGCTTGTGCAGGAGACAGTGGAAGCGAAATCACATGGCGAGGAGAGGGTTATTAAGCCCCACTGCCTGCTCCTGTGTGTGTGTGTGTGTATGTATGTGTGTGTGTACATATAGCAGTCCATTTAGGGCCAGAATTCTGCTCCAGCACTCATGATACGCTCGTACTGCTGAGCTGAAGACATTCACGCTTGGTTACGGCGAGGAAAAATCTCTCACATTGGACATCTTTTTCTTCCTCTTGACAAAATGAACAAATTTCTATCCCTGTCATTTTGCTTCTCAGATATAAGGTACAGGAACGGACATTTTCCAGCGACTTTTTTTGGTGTTCAAAACTGTACTTCAGAGTCATTCATTATTTTATCCCGATGATGTGTGCGTTAAAACGACTCGCTAAAGGTGTGTTATCTCAATTAAAACACACAGCCGCCGAACATGAAAAGAGTGAAGCTGAATATTCATCACTAGCCCTTCTGCAAAATGCTGAGAGTTTAAGATGTGAACGATTACATTAATCTGAACACGGGGAAAATCTGTGTCTAGGGGAGTGAAGAGAAAATGCTCTGCATCTCCTTTTAACTCAGAGCTCAGGAAAGCTCTCTCGACTTCTTGTGGAATAAAACATTTTATGATCAAGCAGAGTTACTGGTTGTACTTAGTTATTTCACTTATTCGATTTAGTTACTGTTTTATTCCTCTTGTCCTGCAGCAATTTACTTATCTTTTTCCTTAATTAAAGAACGCACCATATTTTTTAATCCATTTATAGTTGCCTGCAATGTTGTGAACTGTCCGTGGAAACAATCCCTCACTTACATTATAGCAGCTATAAACAGTAGTTCCCTCTCAGACTGTCCCTTTTTCTCTCTCTCTTGAAGATAATTAGACAAAAAAAAAAAAACCCTGCAGCTTGTCATGTTACTCAGAAAATGTAAACTCATCTTTCCTGAAGATTTCGGAAAACCTAAAGTTGCAGCTTCGCCTCTGACACTGGAGACTCCTTCCATTAATGTTAAATAATCATCTCCTTAAAGAAAACTTCACCATATCAACTAATACATGATTTCTTTCTCCTGTTTATGTGGAGTTCAGTGGTGTTAAGTTCCTCTGAAGGAACGGTTACTACAGAAATGATAACGTTATAGAAGACAAGCGTGTTCCTATAAACCTGTGTCCTTCTGACCAATCAGAAGTGAGAACTGAGCATCACTGCTTTTCAGTTTTCAAGGGAAACAGACTTCTAGACACAACTCTATCTGGAGTCTGAACCATTTTGTTCTGTCCTTCACCTGCCTCTCTCGTCTAGAAGGAACAATGTAGCTAAATTGTACTTTAGATCCTTTGTCCTGCTGTCTGGTGCATTTTTCATTTCCCTCACTCTATTGTCTGATAGACAAATTTTTGTTGGTGATGTACAAAATGACAATTTAGATGCGTGTGAGTCTTTTGCCCCTCAGTTGGCAATCAGAGCGTCTCATTCGGAAGTGTGAAATCTGCACCTGATTGGCTCTGGCAGGTGAATCAAAGCGAAAGGAAACGCTTTCTGACTCAACAGGAGAAACATATTCCGGTGGGAACTGACACACAATGTCCAAGACATGATGCACACTGACGGCTGGAAGTGATATTCAATAGGAGGCTAAAATTTAAAATCTAATATCTATCAGTGATGATAAGAATGATGTAGACTAAACTGTTTTACACACACACACACACACACACATACACACACACTTAAAGACAGAGCCGCAGCTGCATTTGTGATTTCAAATTTTTGTTTGAAATGCTCTGGCTTCATGCTGTGTGTGCTCTGTACACCAAGGTATAACTCATTCATTCAAACCAAAAAACACTAACCTCTTGCTGTTTCAATGTTTCAGTATATAACACTCTGACTGGTTTAGCTCCGGCATATCTTACTGATCTTCTGAAACAGTACAACCCATCTCAAGCATTTTGTTCAGCTAAGGTTTACTATTAATGTCTACGATTAATCACAGCTCAGCTGGTGGTCGATGTTTTTCTTATATCGCCCCTAAACTCTACTCAGGAATAACATTCCAGAGGATATTGACCTCTTCGGTGTTTGTGAACAAAAAGAGAAGCGTGGGCAACCTGGCTGCAAAAAGACCCATGTAGCCTAGCAACCTGACGCAACTTGCTTATAATCTGACTGCAGAATTTATCAAGAATTTTATTTAGGAGTTGAATTGACATTAGCTGAAATGTTATCCATGTATTATTATGGATTAGCACGAAAAGACAGTGTGCTATTAGGCTAAACGAACACTTTCTTGGCTTGGTGTGCTGTCAGTGGCTAATTGATGCTAAGCGGTGCTCTGACCTGCAGTGACCGGACATATATACGCATCTCTTAGAAACTGAAGGCAGTCTGTTGATGCTTACAACTTTGTTGTTTGTGGGCACGTTCAAGACACAATGTTTGACGATCACAACATCAAGGACGTCATCGTGGCACTGAAAGCAGAGGCGCTGCCCAAACTGATGAGATTTGTAAGCCAAAGTTAAGCTGGCTAAACGTGTCCATTATAAAACAGTAAAAACGTGACCTAGCTATCTAGCGTTTGCTAGCTAGTTGTAGATTTTAGACGAGCTACATAAAGCAATACAAAATAGGCAATTATAAGCCTGTTAAATTTTTAGTTAGTTCACAAATATGATAGATAGCTACTTAGCTGAGACAAAATAGGAGCTGCAAAGATGTAGTTCCTTCCATTTGCGAAGTCCTGTTGATGTTATCATGCGTTTCAACAACTAGTTCCCTTGTTCTTGTATTTCTAGTTAGGCTTCCCGGTTTTCTGATCCCTGCCTGGAATATGAACAATGATTCATATTAATAATAACTCTGATCTTACACACTTGTGTCCTACTTCCGATATTCACCAAACACAACTGGAAAGGCATTTTGGGAAAAAAAAAGGATGAGAAAATAAATAATCCATCGCATTCATGTCTGTATTTTACATTTGCCTTCTCAATTAGTGCTGATGACGTGTTATGGATCCGTGTGAAACATACCAATGCGAATGAAGATTAAATCTGAATCGACAGTCTGAGCTAGAAAGAAATCAGCCCCGGTCTCGCTTTTCGTCTCTTCTTCATTGGTGCTGCTGTTGTGCTCGGTTTCACAAAAATAATCCACTTTTGTTCACACCAAATAATCTGATGTGGATGCCAAAAAATGAAACTTTATTTTAGCCCTGCTAAAGCAGAAGTCCCAGACGATGTATGGCTTATGGGTTTACGCTGCATGGTGGAACTGAAGAGAGAAGACTTTGGGAAAGTTTGCAGTCATGAAGTGATAAAGACTCGGTGATGTTTGAACACAGAAGCCTGTCGCATATGGGGGGAAATGCGCGGAAAAGCTTCCCTCCGTACTCTAGAAAGCAGTCTTACTCGAGCAAACCGGTTCTGTTCTCTTCACTCTAAGAGAGTGCTATTAATGTTTTATCCCATGCAGCTTGAGTGACATTTGAAAGGAGTTTGCTGTTGGGAGCAAGTGACTATGAGGAAGTAAACAATCCCACATTCTTAAAAAAATGTCAAAAGTGAAGCTTTGGGAGATTTCTGGTGGAGAATCTTGCCAACTTTGTGCCTAAAGTTCCTTTTTAAGGCCATCAGTCAAATGCAAACACAGCTGGGTTTTCTTCTTCAGATTTTAGAAACCTCATTGCTCACTGGAGACATATGTCATGCAATTTACATCTCATATTGCACAATTTACATCTCAGCATCACCAATACAGCATCACCAACTCAGACGACGTCAGTCCAATGACAATTATTTACAATTTACTTTGAGTATGATGTGTGATGCTACAGCTAGGTTTGTGTGCAATATGGCGTCACCCTAGCGTGTCCCTTAATCATCGTTGATTGACAATAATATGACTCGTGGCTTTGGAGGGGTGTAGGCTAACCAGAGGAGTCAGGTTGTGGGAAGGACAAGATGCTAAGAGGCACAAGAGAAGGATGTTTTGTTGCCCTGAATTCAGACAACAGGCTGTCAGGGTTCATACAGGACTACAATGTAGGCTAAAATTAAACATACACTATATGGCCAAAAGTATGTGCACACCTGACCATCACACTCTATGTGTTTGTTGATCATCCCATTGCAGATTTATTCCCCCTTTTTGCTGTTATAATAAGCGCCACTGTTCCGGGAAGGCTTTCCACTAGATGTTGGAGCGTGGCTGTGGGGATTTGTGTTCATTCAGCTACAAGAGCATTAGTGAGATCAGGCGCTGATGTTGGGATGTCGAGGAGGTCTGGGGTGCAGACGGTGTTCCAGTTCATCCCAAAGGTGTTCAGTGGGGTTGAAGTCAGGGCTCTGTGCAGGACACTCGAGATCTTCCACTCCAACCTTCAGACACCATGTCTTCATGGAGCTCGCTTTGTGCACAGGGGCATCGTCATGCTGGAACAGGATTGGGCCTTTTAGGTCCAGTGAAGGGAAACTGTAATACTACAGCATACAGAGACGTTCTATACAATTGTGTGTTTACTGCTTTGTGGCAACAGTTTGGGGAAGAACCACATATGGGTGTGATGGGCAGGGGTGCACATACTTTTGTCTATATTTGCATGTATATTACATGAGATACAACACAATTTTTATCAGTCTTAAAGTTGCAGGCACCATGTTTTCCAACAAAAATTTAAATCGTCCAACTTGATCGCTGTTGGTGATTCCCGATACTAATGTCAATCATCCCAAGCCTAGTAATGGCTGTATTTCGTTATGTTCCTTGTGGTCGTATGGGTGATCATGGTTTTGCGGTTAAAAGTCGAGGGACAAACTGTAAAAAGAGAGAGAGAGACATAACAGTCTCTTACCCCCAGAGTCTTGCAGTATTGTTGAAGTATTAGCTATTTATTAACACTATTTATTTTGATTACGTTTTTTCTCCTAGTTTGGGATTAAGGAGGTAGGGTACAATATCGTACCCTACCTCCTTAATCCCTAACTAGGAGAAAAAACTATTATCTGTTTCTTTTATTTTAGCATACATAGTCACCCCAAAATCTTTAGTTGTTCGTTTTGTTTGTTATGTTTGTCCCTGAGGTAAATATCTACTAGCAGTAGTTTCAATGTGCTTTGGGCACTGGATGTAAGGAACCATATGAAATCCAGATTTAGCTCAAATTTCCTCTTATGATTAATCCACATCTATTTTGTGGCTCGTTGTTTAGCCGCTAACACACACAGCCGACTCCAATCAGCAACTAGATATATACTCCCACCAGGCTAAGGTTATAAAAATAATATTATTTTAAGAACATGTGTTAATAGTGATCCAATACACCGTTTTGTCAACGTCCTTCTAATTAGCGAACAAGCCGCATGCATCATATGAAATTTTTTGAAGATTTATGCCTAAGTTCAAATCTACTCTGCTACTTAACATTTATTGTAAATCCAGGCTCTACTGTAGCCTTTGGTATGATGGGCTGAATGGCTTTAATTTAATTTTCACAGGCTCGGGCTCTCAGAATATTATTTTTTCATGCTGAGAAATGGCTGTTGGGCTAAACAAGGACAAACAGGGTCATTGATGTGAACATCTACTCCACTTACATCACCTCGGGCGCTCTGCTAGATTTTATCTCGGCAGGTTTTTCTGATGGAGCTAATTGTCCACTTATGCCTGTCCTTTATCATAAATAATGAGAAAGGCTTCAACTCCTCTTAAGATTGTTAATAGGGAAAGAAAAAAACCCCAAAACAACAACAACAACAACAAAAAAAAACCACATGCTAATGTCTTGCTAGTCAAATCAAAGTCAAACTAAATGGCTTAGCTAATCTTTCGTCTGGAACAGAGTCAAGAAAGTTGATTTTTTGTGTAGAATTTAATTAATTGAGACGTGTTGTATCACCATAAACATGTTTGAGCATGTCTCCGTATGCTACGCCCCCAGTTAACCGAGCATCAACTGCTAAATTCAACAAATCCAAAACACAAGGAACTCAAACAGCATTTGGTTTTGGTTGTTTTTTTCCCCTCTCCTGTGCTCACGCTGCCTTAGTCGCTACAGCTAAGCAACTACAGATAAGCAATAATGAACCCTCTTTCTCCGCTATGTACATGTAGTTTTGCATAATTAGCCATAATTATTCATTGGTGCTGGAGCTGAGCAATACTGTTCACAAAAACTCATGTGGCTTGAAAACAGAGATAATTAAAATCCCCCCAAAAAATGCTTTGAGGATCCAAAAAAAATCTCCTAGAATAAGAGTTTATCCCGACAGGAGCTTATGCAAAGCACTTCAGGATAAAAATGTGAGATGTTAATGCACAGGTTTTTGTTTTTTGCTCGAGTATACTCTTCAGTTCAGATACATTAAAATGAGCGTAAGATGCCGTGAACTGCAAACTAAGTGCAGAACCAGGGAAAAGGAAATGCGTTGGTCTCAGTGCTCAGTGCTCGCTGAAGTGAAGCGCTCTCAGTTACGACATTTTCTCTGCACGCTCAACTCGGTCTTCCTCATGCTTTCTATTAAAGACACTGTTTAAAAGCTGTAAAGATGTTTTATGAGGCTACTTGTATTGTAGAAAGAGTACTACATACTACTACATTTATAGTGCAGTGAGTGAAAGTTTTGAAAGAAAAAAATTTTAAAATTACAGTTGTATGCAAAAGACTTAGACAATGTAAATCATTTAGATAAATTGTCTACAAATCAATTTAATTCCTACTGTCAAAAATTTCAACAACTGAAGCCAAAAATCTTCTTTAACTCTTATGAATGAGCCCCCCCCCCCACACACACACTGTTGCATAAACTCTGTATTTGATGAAAAACCACTATGATGACCAAGTCTGTCTTTTCGACAGGACTCTAAAAAGATAAAAACGACTACAATTATATGGTTGTAAATTATAATACTGTTATATGGGGTCTGAATACTGAGTCATGCTTTCAGGAGGTGCATTAAATCTGAAGTGGATTTTTATTATTATTATTTCTTTTGATATTTCCACTCTGAAATGAAAAACAAAAGTGGTCATTTTCAGCTATGTTTGCTTGGCTGACATTTCAACATTTCGTATACTTTTTAAAAGTATACACTCTTATTTATCACTACATTTGCAATGCTTTTCCTTTGTTGTTGAAATGTTAGTTCATGGTTAGACATCAGTCATGAGCTCTAATGCATGCTGATGAATTTGGCGCAGGATGTGAGCAATCCTTGTTTCTGTTCTGTACCTCTTTTGTGTTTTTATATATATATATATATATATTTATATATTCCAGAACAGCCCTACATGACTCCACCACGCTTTCCCCGTGTCTGACCAGCCTCCACAGGGACGTCTGCCACCGGCAAAGTTGAAATGAAAAACACAGAGCTGGGTCCGGCTACGCCGCGCTTTCATCAGCCTAACCATAACAGACGCTTGTTCTTCTATTATTAAAAACTCTTTTTGGTTCAGAAAATAAAGCACCACTGTGTAATTTTATGAAATTTGTCATATAGCTTTGCTGCATGTATAGGGGTGCTGGTCGCAGATTTTCCCAGGTAATTGGATTTCTCTCCTATTCCGCTCTTATTTCAGAATTTACAGGAGGCATTACAGGCTCTGCCTTATCTGCCATCCGTTTCTGGTGATTTATTTAAATATGTATGTCCATATGGTAGAAGTAATTATATCTGAAGCAATATATTCCCTGTAAGCATGGTTGATCTCCCTGGATTAGATACATAAGGTGACAAAGCTATTCAAATGCATTAGTCATGCAGCATGGAGATACTTTGGCGGTCAGGCTTGGAATGAATATGCATTCATATTACATATTATTTAAAATAACCTCATTAAGGATACATATAAGCATAAAGGATAAAAAGGTAACAAAAATCAAAGAAGCAGTGAAAATCCTGCAAGCAGTGCTCATTTTCCAGTTTTCATGCATTTCTTTTTCATGCACAGGCTGAAACAACAGACGCTGTTTATGCATCCATTAGGTCATTAATGGGACCCGGTCATCTTCATTACCTAACCCAAACATTTACTGCGTTTACGTGCTTTTCTTTCACTGTTTCTTTCACTGGCTTTCCTCTGCTTTAATACACAGATTTCACGCCTCAAAATGCAGAACAAGTTGTTCGGTGTAAATAATGACTTTTTTTCAGAAAACAACCCCAAAATCTCAAAGGTAGAATGAATTTGAGTCAGAAAGAGCTTTAGGACATCAAAATGCAAGTCTCGATGTGTATTACTTTTTTCTGGATGAGTTCTAGTAGTAATTACTGAGATATCTGGCATAAATAGACGTCTTTTTCTGGCAAGAAGATGATGAGCCATGTTGTAAGATTTAGTGTAGCAACTTTCAAAATCTTCAGTTGAGATGAGGGCTGTCACAGTTTCATGGTTAGTCATAGTGTATGACTAACCATGAAATAAAAATACAGATTAAAGTGTCTTTTTTTAAAAAATATAGCCACTCTCTTGTTCGATTAATAACAACAGCGCTGATAAATACATACAATGGGCCTCATTTATCACGCTGGATACAAATGGATTCATTTTTTAATCGTCCGTACGAGTGTGGTATCCTTTAAAATCCTGAGAATTCGCAAAACCGTTTGAGTGTGTGTGTAAGTTTACACATAAGAACACTAATTAATGTAAACCTCAACTTGATCGACTTCAGATCATATAATCGGCATGGACTAGTGCACTTTTATATCTGGAATATACTGTCGCAGTTAAACTGCTTGTTTTTATTACGTTTACGGCGTTTAGCAGACGCGACTTACAGAAGAGGTTTGGAGTCTCTGTCAAGAACACATCCTCATGCTAGTTCACTAGATCAGGGACTAAGAGCATCATCGAGGACATTTTGTGAAAACCAGTTGTTTTATAATTTTCGGCATTAATTAAAGAATATAAAAAAAGGAAAGCGAGCCGACACAGACCCGTAAATTACAACAAATAAAACTGATCGTTCAATTATCACAAAAGAAATGGCCTGTGTATAAACGGAGGACGGGTCGGCCTCTCTGCGCAGAGCCGTAAGCCGCAAACAAACGCCTCAGCTGACGGAAAATTTTGTGCGTCTTCTTCTTATTATTATTATTAGTGTTATTAAATATCTTTATTGGCATAGAAGTGATTCAAAATACCTTTCACTTCTGCTTTTCAGCCTTTACCCTGATTGTTCATTTCGTGCTCCCAGGTGTCTGTGTACTTGACCTTTTATGGAGTTTTGTGGGTGTCACTAAATGCAAATGAGCTGTGTCGGGAACACGCTTTGCACCTTACAGGTGATTAACACACACACGCAAGTATGAAGCAATTCAGCGCTTCTTAAACTTTTGTAAATCCGGTGGAAGATTTTAGCGAAGTGAGTTCAGGTTACGGTCATGTGACTATAATATATAGTATGTAAAGGTCAAAACAATCAGTTTGTATTCAAATTAGGTATATGTAGTATGCATGGAATTTTTATTGTGATGTCCACGCGTACATCGTGAAGACAGAGATCACTTATCCCATGCGAAATGATCAGAATTACCTCCAGCAACATTATTTAACACACATATGTCCAGAGAACGAACCCACAGAAAAAACACCAATTAGGAAATTTGATCTTTTCGTTTCCTTTTGATTTTTTTTTTTAAGTATACAGATTTTTTTTATGTATAAAGAGGCTTCTGCACAAGAAATTCCTAATAAATATTTCACCACCAGCTCATGTGTTTTAAATGTTTGATTAATACCATGATATTTTTAGAATAGGTTATCATATCGTGATATTATCAAACTGTAACACCCCTAAAAACAAACATTCCTCCAAACCCACATTAACTGTCCTACAATCTCCCCATTTACATTTTAACTTGTAAAATTGGCACAAGTGGTTCTGCAGAAAGAGGTAAAAGAGAGAAAACAGAGACAAAAAGTCCATCTTCTCTATTAAACACAACTAATTATAGTTAGGTAGGAGGAAAGCATTTTCCGTTTTCTCACTAATGAGACTTGCGGGTCTATATCTATAATCTCAAGAGCCTTCTGTGCTTTTAATGAATCATTTGACATCTGTTTCATAGTAATTCAACAAGCAAAATCAGTTTAACATCAAGATGTATGACCATTAAGTCTTCCGTGAAATGCAAACAGAAAGCTTTAATTTGACCGTATTTAATATGTGCACTAATGCTACTCATTACTGCTGGTGATGGCAACTGAAATAAGATAACACTTTCCCACTAAATAAATGCTTCATAGTGCCTTTGGATTTCATAGCTCTGGGTTTTCGATTAAATACTGCATAACCAATCAGAATGCTGCGACAGAGCAAACAGAATAAAATAATGAAGTGCAAAAGAAATAGTGAGTGAAGCTTTGCTGCAATCGAATCAGTTTGGTTAAGTAACCATTGACTCCTGATTCTCAGTGATTCTAATGTGTCTTGTGGCAAAATTCTAAAATAAACGTAAGCCGGGTTTGCACTGTGTAATTTCAGCTCTCTTTTAAGATTATGAGTTGTCACGCTGTGAGATGATGTCCAAATTCTGTAACAGACTTTATGATAATGTGTTTTCCCCGTGTCAGAATATACAACGATAGACCAGTGATTAAAGGAAATTGCTATGTACAGTGCTGCTTAGGTCATCAATCAGTGAGCTTGCATAAACACAAACATTCATCAAACCAAGCTTAGGAAATAAGGAGATTTTTTTCCCTTTTCAACTTAGTGTATGTAGGTACCATTTTAATTCATTACACATTGTAAGTTTCGCCATTTGCCATTAACATATCTGTAGCTGTCCCATCAGTTTTGTGGCCTTTATCATCCTCCTCTTGGTGGCTTTTAGATGAGCGACGTAGCAGCGCTCACACTGTGAGATAGGGGTGGGCGATATGACAAAAATATCACATCGTGATTCTCAAAGGCATTTCTATGATACACAATATATACCACGATATATAAAGGTAAGCTTACAAACAATTCCCCAACAAAAAAATGTTTAATGTTATTTATTTAATGTCTACAATAATGAATTTAATGAATGATGTATTTTTTAAGTTTAAAAAATTACCATAAAAAGGTAACATCACATCAGCAGCTTTCAGTCAGTCTGTAATTACTTAAAAAAAAAATAATGAAAATACATTTGATCACTATATCGATAATATATCATCATATCGCCCATCTCTACTCTGTGATTTTAATAAAACATTTCTGAAACTGTCAGAACTCTATCGGTCACTAAGGCCTAAGACCACAAATCTCAACTCAAGACCAAAAACTTCTTTCACAATGAGCTATTTTTGTCTGCGACAGCAAAATCAGGCTGGAAATCACACAGTGTAAAGCCGGCTTTAAATTCAAAAAGGGAGTAAGTCATAAATACAACTAAAGGGAGTCAAGGGTGCTTATCCTGATGCTTACTCGAGTGAGTACGAACGGCGTACACAATGAAGAAGTTTACCTCTGTTGTCCAGAGCCGTTTCATTTGCTTTGATTTGTTTTGATTTTAGGCTGCCCTTGACATTGTCATACCTCACATTCCCTGGAGCCGGATATGGTACATGTGCAAGTTCCAGTCCCATTGGCCAGTACATCCATGGCTTCTGGCGTAGCAGCAGGGTTGTAGCTCATGTAATATTCCTGCAGTTGGGAGCTCAGGTTCTGTTCTGGCTCGGGACTCTTTTTCCGTCTCTTCCGTCCGACCACGGAGCGCTGCTGCAACAGCCTTGTGGCTCCAGGATACCGTCTACAGGAGACATATATCACAGTCAAGATGAGTGATGTTGTAAAGAAAAGTGCCACACCACCAACCACAATCTTATGGAAGGATAAGTCCTCTTGTTCTGGAGATGGAGTCACTAGTAGGCTGTTGGATGGTGGTGGTGTATTCGGAGGGGTGTCTCTGGGGTTAGTTTCAGGGATAGTAGGATGAGGAAGAGGTTGAGCTAACAATGGTGGGATGGGTGGTTCAGAGGTGGCTGGAAGCAGGGGTTGTTCAGGAGTTGTCAAAGGCAAGACTGGCTCAGGGGTAGTTTCCATACTTGACTCCCAAGTGTGGTGAGGAAATGGTGTTTGGGGGATGAGTTCAAAATCTTCACAATCTATATAATTTTTTGTTGCCTCCATAACCTTTTCCCCCTGAAGATGTTTAGGGCTGCTGCAAATGATACTTGTGTCTTTAGTTCCACGAAAATTCTTTAACCAGGCGACAAGAGGACAAATGCCCGGCCCACAATCCCAGACATTCCCAGCGAGGCTGATTGTTGAGAGGGAAATCCAGGCTGCCACCGTCTCATGGGATACATTAGCAAGCTTGTTAGACTCCAAGTTAAGAACCTGAAGATTTGGCAAGCATTGGAAAACCACAGGATCCAGAATCTGGATCTCATTGCCAGACAGGTCCAGCTTCTGTAGGGTATACCACATCCAGGGGAGTCCTTGGTTAACTGCCCGGATACGATTCCACTGGAGATACAACCCACGGAGGTTTGCAAGGCGTGGAAAAAGAAAGAAGTTGATCCGCGAGAACTGATTGTGCTCCAGGTGCAGTTCCATCAGACGAGATAAACCCAAGAATGTGGTACGCGTGAGGACGCGAAGTCGATTATACCCCAGATCCAGAAACTCCAAGCTTCTGCACTCTATAAAAGCCCGAACAGGAATTGTTGTGAGCCCGTTGGAGCGTAGATGCAGATTTTGTAGCTTTCGAAGACCATGGAACTGACCTGGCTGCAATTCCTGGAGTTTGTTATAGGATAGGTCCAGGCTGCGGAGATT
The DNA here is from genome assembly GCA_037576675.1 of Pangasius sanitwongsei. NCBI lineage: Eukaryota > Metazoa > Chordata > Actinopteri > Siluriformes > Pangasiidae > Pangasius > Pangasius sanitwongsei. The sequence continues at coordinate 21,561,653 of CM075019.1, read as the reverse complement.
TGGCACACCATGGAACGTAGCATTGTGTAGTTGCGAGATCCTGTTGGTGCTTAAGACCAACTCCTTTAGCCGTCGTATGCCCTGGAAAGCACGGCTGTCTACAAATGAGATCTGATTGTGGTCCAGATAGAGCCAGAGGAGCTGGTTCAGGTGGGCAAACTGGTAAGGGAGCATTGTGTGCAAGTCATTGTTTCGCAGAGACAAACCCTGGCAAGTTACTGAAATGTTCTCTGGGACATCAATGAAAGATGCTGAGTCACAATGGACGATTTTACCCTCACAGCGGCAGCTGTAGGGACATGTTTTCTCCCCGGAGCAGAGAAGAAGGAGAACGGTGGCAAGGAGAGAGAGGAGGCATGCTAATCTCTTGGCACAAATCGACAGACCTGAAGAAAAAAACAAAACAAAACATAATTTTAGTCTACATCAGAAAATGTTAAAATTGCTATTACTGCACCTGAGCTGCTAGAGGTTATTTAAGGTAATGAAAAAAAAAAACCCAGGCAAAGATAAACCTTGAACAGTACCAGATCCTACCATAAGATTAAAGAGTGTGGCTTGAATTCATTAATATAAGCAGTGTATAAAGGTTCCTAGAATCTTTTAAAGGTTATTCTTGTATTAGGCTCTCACAGTGGGGTCCAGGGACCCATAGGGGTACGTGCCGGATAGCCAAGGGGTGTGGCTGTCACAATCCACCATAATATCCACTAAAGTTTTATTTTGTTATTGCTTTCTTATAGCTTTAACTTGTCACTTGAAATTAATAATTTTAATCCAAACTTCAATAACTCAAAGATAATTAGGTGTATAAATAATGTCAACTTGGACATAATGTGTTCCATCTGTGGAAAGTTCAGGAATAAATAGTTCTTGGGCTGCAATAAATATCCAGAATATTATTGCGCACATTTAAATAATGAGCCTAATGTTTGAACAGATGGGTTATGTTCATAAAATAAATATGGTCCATTGAATTTCATTTACAGGTACAATGTTTCACAACCCCTTGTTTGAAAGGGTCCTTCAGTTTGTCGTTCTGGGATTTTCCTTTCAGCAAATGTTCTGTGTGCTTCAGAAAGCTATAACCATTAACCATTCATCCAGAAACCACTTTCTAAAAGGCTCAGCATACGTCACGTGGAGACAACTTTCAACATCAATAAAAAATACGACAAAATATATGTGGAGCAAACAGGCATTGTGCAGTTGTTTCACTTGCTGTGTTGTGACAGGTCCATGACTAGTACTTACAAATGAGGCATTCCAAAGTCAGTTCATTCCAAAATGGAGGACTTTGAGGATGGCATTGTTCATGGAAATTGTTGCGAGATTTTAATAGCACCACCTGCAGTACTGGAGAACTCCTACATGACGGCCAGTACGATATTGCAGAATATGCGAGCTTGTAACCTCATGAAGATGGTTTTTGTTTTCATACAATCATCTCGGATGTCGTCTCTGCATTAAGCGCACTTTAAGAGTTCAGAATCAAGAGGAAGGTCTATGAGATCAGAGTTAATAGCATACATCAACAGATAATACCACAGGATTAATTCCTGACAGCAAACCTTTTGATCTACATCCTTCATGAATTATGAATCATGAACAAGAAAGCCAGGTGCTGTTATAATTAAGACCCCATGCTGTCTAAACAGCATAAATACCTCTATGTAAGACCAGAGGTGGTAAAAAAAAAAAAAGTACCCAAATTCTTCACTGGAGTAAAAGTGCAATCAATCATCTAAATAAATGTGATGCAGTCCTGAAAAACCTGGAGGAACTTGCCATGGCTGAATTTCGGAAAACAGCCAAAAAGGACAAAATTGAGTGTGTCTGCCAATAATACACATCTCTACTATAACAAAACATACATATATTTTACTGAAATGACATGGAAATATTTTCTAACCTTGCCTTGGTGTCTCCCTGCAAAAAGCTCATGCTGTGTAAGGAGGCAGGTAAAAAAAAAAACAGCAGTAAATTCAGTCAATCTGACTAAAGACGTCTAAAACCTCTCTAAACCCGCTTGATCTTATTTGGTTTTGGAGCATTACAGTGCCATGGGGAAACCGGATTAATTCAGTTTTCAGTAAGGTTCTGTGCAAATGTCCACGATGCTCCTGCTCCAACACATCATCATCAACACACACATGGGTGCTTACACACTCTGTACAGATGGCAGAGGCTTAAAATGTTCGAATGACCTAATAAATTAAAAAACAAAACAAAACAAGAAATGTAGTGAACAGAAGTGAGTGAATAAATCGGTGATTAGTTTCGCCACCGATGATAGCGTGAACAGAGATCAGGGGAGTGAAAAGTCGATGATGAGTGGCTCTTCCCTCAGGTGATGAGAGAGAGACTGACGTGGATGATTCTGATAATCACTGTTGGAAATTTATAATAAAATTTGGCAGTAATGTTGTTTTTCCATCCGCACATTAGATTATAAATGTAGAGGTCACTGCGGTGTCTTTCAGCAGAATTGGAATGAAATGAAAAGTGATTTTCTCCCTTTTCATTTTTGGTGGCAACGCAAAAATGCTAGAACTTGATTTCGTATTTTAAAATTTGACCCACTAATTTTAGTTCCTGATGGCAAAGGAAGATCAGAAATGCGAGCCAAGGCTAACTAACAACAGTTTTATTTCTAATCTCTCACCTGCTCGCTAGCATGATAATAATTCTGATGATACAAGCTAGGTGAAATGCCTTGGGGGAAAAAAGTGTATGTAGCCGCAGATAGATTACATGCGTTAAAGTTAGGGATTTAGATCGACTCCATGATCCTAAAACTTTTCAAATAAATGATTATAGAGAAGTTTAGTGAGTAGAAGGCAGAGATTTTGAAGTCAAAAATAGATTACATTCATTATATATATTAATATATATATAAGTCAATATATATAAGTCAAAAGTATTAGGTGAAACCTAGCGGTCAAGTAAAGTCTAGATACTTCAAAACACAGACTTAAATACTGTAACAAAAGAACTGTACTTCTTGTTTCTGTCTAACACTAAATAAAAGCTCTATAACAAGACAAACTCTGCAGGAGGAAGGTGTCCTTGGACTCGATTCCTCCAACACCACTGCAGAGTTTTTCTCTTTCACTCACTGAAAACCACCACTGATATGTTTTTCTTCAAGGTTGACTGCATGAACATTTTGAAATCGCGCTGCGCTCTTGCCAGCTTTTCGGCGTCATTTGTCACCGTCTCCAGTTTGTCTAATATTTAAATGTAATCTATGAATCAAATGTAAACATTATTAAATACATAAAGACATAATATATATATATATATATATAAACCTAATGGAGGGTCGCCAAGTGATTTAAAAAGCACTTTAATACTCTCCAAAATTAATGATCACGAATGCCCTAAAATTAAATTATACCGCAAATACCATTTTTATTGTGTTTCATTAATAGAGATTGGTCGAGCTCGGACAATAAATCAACCTATTGTGTCTTTTGAGGCATTAAATCAAGCTAATAGCTGCTTCAGTTTGCTTCATACTGTGCGATTCATGCCAGAAAGAGATTGGGGTAAAGTGGGCAATTTGTTTCAGTGTAGGATCATGTCCAAAAAACAAGCAGAAATAACTCTGAACGCTAAAACGTTCTCCCAGTGGTTGCTGCCATCCGTATGTTCGCATGATGTCATGTTCATCATCTAATCCATTCTCTCTAATCATCAGCAATTATTCATTTATGTAGTAAATATGCATCTCGGCAATAAAAAACATACAACAATAAAATAAAAAACAAATAAAAAACAAAGCAATCACGTGTCCTTGGATATGGATAGAAAGCTTCTTTCAAACCTGCAAGTTGTCTCATTTTTTGGATGTGTACGGTTACCACCATGAAGCATGTTCTGTTTTATTCCTCTTATACCACAACAATTTGCCAACGATTACTATTCTTAATGTGTTAATGAATGACACGTTGTACTTTTAATCTGTTTATAGTTACCAGCCTTTACTTTTTCTGTCTCTTTAACAAACTTGACAGACTCCTATGGCCTAAAAATGGCCGAAAACGTAAAGTTACAGTTTTGCCGTTGACTGTTACAAATCGCTGACACTGGAGACTCCTTCCGTAACTGTTACATAAACATCTCTTTACAGAAAACTTAACAATGATTACACACATTCTTAAAATCTGTTTATGTGGCGCGTCCGCAGTTAAAGTCCATGTGAATGAGCTGTTACTCTAGAAACGATAACGTAATAAATGGAGCCCACGTGATTTGCAGCTGCACTACTGTCAGAGCTGCTGTTATAGAAAATTAATCAACATGTTCTGACCAACCAGACCAGTCAATGTTCATTAATGTGATGCAACCTTTAGGCTTGATCATTATAACCTGGTTATCTTAACACTTTAATACAATGAAACAATATGAGCAATGAGAGATGACTTATACTGATGTAACACCGAAATGACACTAGTTTTACATTAATTCTGATGTTGTTTTGAGCTGCGCTAACTCAAACAGACGTTGTGATCACTTGATAATGGCTACTGGCGTTTTGTGTGTTATCACAGTCACTGAAACAACTGCCAAGCTGCCTCAGTACAAAAGCTCCGCAGGCGATGGAACAATTTTCAGGATGCAAAGTGCCTCTCTGCACTCGCCAAAGCCAGACAGCTCCCTCACTTCCCCCCTTTTTAACCAGTCAAATATTCCCTAATAGCTTTTTTTCTTCTCACTCGAGAGGCTCTTTTTCCCTTCATGTCTTCTTCTATTATACAAAAACACAGCAGACTAGCCAGGGCTTTTATTCCACTGGGTGACAGAATTTTTGAATAATTAAAAAAGGCCATATTTATCCACGTTAAGTGCACTCCTAATTGAACTCTGCAGCACCTGCAATTAACCCTTCCCTCCAATTCCCTCCAAAACCTGAATGATCTATGCTTTAGCCTCTGCCCTCCTCTTGCTTTAAATATTTAACACACTACATTTATTTTACACAGTCCATTCTGTCGTAAATTACGCTTTTAGCATAAATCGCTCATTTTGCCGTGCACTGGTTCCCCACATGCCAATCAGCATGATGACACTCAGGTGCATTTCAGATGTACACTGAATAATGGCACTGAGTTGAGCAGGTTCTTCACTGCACTATTGTGTCTTTTAAGTTTGGGTGGCAATCCTGCATGAGTTATGCTTATACATATACAGCATAAGAATATTCACCCCCTTGAACACCTACATCAGTTCGGTTGCAATGAGTCACCGTCAGATGACATAATTAGTTGAATTGATTCCACTCGTGTTCAGTTAGTGTCATGTGATTTCAATATAAATCTAAAATATAAATATAAATGTTTCTGGTAGAACCTAGAGTTTGTTAGAGAACATGCCTAAACAAGCATTAAGACCAAGGCGCAAAAGCAAAGGTTCTGGGATCAGAACAAGGTATCGATCAGGGTTTGGTTATTGAAAAAAAAATCCCAAACTTTGATCATCCAGCAGAATGACTTTAAATTTATAATTTAAAAAAATGGAAAGAATATGGGACTAGAGCTGAATGTCCACCAAAAATCAAATCCAAGGGCAACCACGAGGCCAGGGGTGACTCTTAAAATGATGCTACCACCACCATGCTTCACAGTGGGGATGGTGTTCTCAGGCTGATCTGCAGAGTTGGGTTTTTGCCAAACATAGTGCTTTGTTCCAAAGCCAAAATGTTCAATTTTGATCTCATCAGGCCAGAGGATATTTTTCTAGATGTTTGCTGAGTCTCCAACTTGCCTTTCTGCAAACTACAAACAGGATTTTATACAGCTCGCCACGCTTCCATAAATTCCAGCATTGTGGCGTGTCCATGGTTTGGTTGTCCTGTGAACAGCTTTGTGAATCTCTCCAGCTCCTTTATTGTCACCCTTGGCCTCTTAGTTGCTTTACCTGGTCACTGACTTTTGATGTATGGCCTCCTCTCAGTTGTTCAAAGTAACAGGGATGAATACTTTTTAGATTTGTAAATTATTTTGCAAATTATAAAAGTGTCCCCATCACTTCCACCATTTTGTGGTGATTCATGATAATCCCAATTAAATCCATTTCAGTTCCAAGCTGTAACACTACAAAATGTGGAAAAGGTCAGGGGGGTGAACACTTATCTAAGGCACAGTAGACATTTTAGTTTCTTTTCTGCCACCAATTTCAGTGAAAACATTGATGATGTGTAAAAACCACACTCCGATGTCTGTTAAAGTTCACCGAGTTTGATGGAACACACTCCAACAGGAAATGGTGTGGGCGGAGCTGCCGTCACTCATGTTGACGTTCAGGAAGACGGAGTGGAAGCTAATGGCGAGCTCTATGATCCAGCACTAAAAATCTATTAGAGCAGCTCACAGCATGTCTACTTGGTGTATCGGATTACAGCACAAAACACTTATTTCGCCAAAAATCAATCTCTGCCCACAAACACGCCTACCACCAACCAGCAATGAATATCAGTGTAATCGTGTAATCCTATGGGAGGCGACCGCAGTCCACCCACCTTCCCGTAGGATCGCATGCAAAACGTGCACGGGAGGGTGAGGAAAAAACACCAAGTGTGAAAGCAGCCAAAGATTTTTTTCAAATAAAAATATTAGTAGGATTATAAACTGATTATTACGCTACACTCCCAAAGACCTTTGATTTGTTTTGGTCACAAACTTGCAAGCGTTAAAATTTTCAGAAAAGCATCAACTGACATCAAACGTTTTCTAATCTCCTGACTAATCAGGTCATAGGATGGGGAACAAGCAAGGAAATAAAAAATGGCCACCAAAAAAAGTGTCAGTTAAAAACAAGTCTCGTTAGTGAGTGCATATGAGGAAATCTACGACATGTTGAATTGAAAATATTCCAACATTACAACGTAACTAAAAATACTGACGTGTCTATTTTTGATAAGTGACATGACGTCCGACTTTAGCTGTAGCTGCATTAAGTCAAGTCAGCTGAAATTCTCTTGATTTTCTGCCTCCAAGGCTACGGCAAAGACAAACAACGTCCTCATCATCAGAGTTAACACCGATCTTTATTTCATCTTCATTGCTGATCATAAAAAATCTAATCTATAACGCATACTAGGCTAGTTAGTTAGCTGATATTAGCTAGGACTGGTAAAAGCGTTGTTATGGTTACAGTGTGCATGTCGCATGAGCTGTGTTTTTTGTCATTGGCTCCAGCCAACAGCCAAACATGAAAGCAGCATTAATCAGTGAGGTCAGATGTAGTTTGACAAATTAAGCGGTAAGAGTCAACACTGACCCCGCCCCAAAACCTAAGCTTAATCGTCGCAACTGTTTATACAAATTTGATTTGCACAATTTTGCAAAACAAAAGAGTATGTAAATTTCTGCCCAATTTAATAAGGCGGATTTAATAATCCATTAAATAGAAGATCAATCATCTTGTAAATCTTTTAATCTGATCTTTCCCATTTTGAATCTATGCATGAATTCGTCAAATGTGCGACTGCATAGTGCGCCTTTGTGACAAAGAGACATTATAGTATGAGAACTAATTGCAAGGTTGAAAGGTGGTGAAACAGGCATCCGACTGTTTAATAACACAGTCTCATGCTGGATAACCCACAATAATTTTCATTTGTATGAAAAAAAAATGTCAAAGGTTACGGTTAGATTTAGGGGCGGGGTTTGCAGTCGTCCCGTTACTTGCAGCTTTATTCGCCGAGGTGTGTTTATGAAGGGTTTTATATTTTGATCGCTCAACAAACAAAGGGATATTTTGTTAGCTACCTGTTACACCATGACACGTCTCATAAACTCCTGCCTGCAGTAACAGTGATCCTTATTTATCAAGCTGCATCATTTACATTTACATACGAAATTTGGTGTTCATGAAAATCAAGTTATTTCGGAAAATACGTTCGTATCCTACTCGTGTTCCTGAGTGTGTGTAAGTTTACGCATAAGAAGACTAACTAATGTAAACCTCGACTTCGAATCGTATAATCCTGCATGGATTAGTGCACCTTTATATCTGCAATATACTGTCACAGTTAAATTGCTCGTTTTTATTACGTTTACAGCGTTCAGCAGACGCCCTTAACCAGAGTGACTTATAGAAGAGGTTTGGAGTCTCTATCAAAAACACATCCTCATACTAGTTCACTAGATCAGGGAATAAAAGCATCGTCAAGACATTTACCGAAAACCAGTTGTTTCATATTTCTGGCATTAATTAAAGAATATGAAAAATAAAGAATGTGAGCCAACACAAACCTATAAATTAAGACAAATAAACTAACTTATTTAGTTTAACTAATTATTCGATTATGACGAAAGAAATGTCACCGTACGTGAGCTGCTAAATTACAGGTGCTTGTCATTCATCAACATATGCACCCAAGCCTGAAGAAAATCAGCATTTCAGAAACTTTACATTTTTATTTCGGTTTAGCTTACACTAACGTTTACACACACATTAACATTAGACATTCAGCGCACTGCGTAAGTGAAATTTTTTGTAGTGCTACAATCTGGAACTGAAATGAAATTAATTAGGATTTTGTGTCATTTGGAATGAACTCATTTGGACCGACTGCGTATAAACACAGCCTCTGATTTGTTCCCCAGTGGAAATGATTTTACTGGAGTTAATTAAAGAGAAAGAAACGAAATAAAAAGCCACTTGTTTGAAGATGACAGCATGATTTGTTTGTAAGTAGATATGTTCATGTTTAATTGCTCAAATAACTGACTGGACAGCTGCTTTGTGTCTGAGCGTATACAAATATCTGAGTGAACAACTTTTCCCAGCTGCCTGTGGGATTTATGGAGAGCTGAAATGATCCTGCTCCATGCCTGACTGGGCCTGCGAAAGTTTTTGCTCCCTGAAGGCCTAGCATGCAATCTCTTATGAATAGAAATTCAGAAGCTGGTGATGTTGTGTATTAATGGTGTAGGTGCAGTGTGTCGGGATTGCATTGTGATACCTGAAAGCGCTGGTGTTGGAGAAAAAAAACGTTCTGTCTATCGGTGCAAAGATCTTTGCCAATCTGAATACGGCTCCTAAATTAGTTGTGTATATCTATCAAGAACTGAACACTCTGTAGACAGTCCTCATTTACAGTATACGCATGATACGTGTAATCTGATCCAAAGCGTGTGCGTACGGTGGGGTTTAGTATCAACGTTACCATAACTGCGGTATCATATTGCCTGTGTTGATAAAGAGTTTTCCATCTCAGCAAAACATCAACCAAGTGTCATTATTTTTACATTTTAAAAAATGCAAATCAATGAATAAATAAGTAAACAAATAAAAATAAAAATGCATATTTGCCCAAAAAATCCAATGAACATTATATTAACCCCCCAATCTGCATCTTCTTTGCATTTCTGACAAATATTAAACTTCAGAAATAAATGGATTCAAAAAATATATTGTAAATATGTGAATTTATCCCTAATGAGCGAGCCAGAGACGATGATGGCGAGGAAAAACTCCCTGAGACAATATGAGGAAGAAACCTTGAGAAAGGGAACCCATCCTCATCTGGGTGCAACGGATAGTGCAATTATAAATAAATCCCTTCTATTACTGTGTACTATACGGACAAATAGTGCAATTGTGCAACCAGTAAATTCATCACAGTTTTCGCAAGAAGTCTGGTTGGTTAAAATCTATCCA
>CM075019.1:21507646-21551881 GCA_037576675.1 Pangasius sanitwongsei | reverse complement strand
CATTACAGTACAGCTCCCCATATGTGATCCCCAAGCCATCTCCACAGCCCCCAGGTGGCACCATCCCCAGCAATCCAGACGGTTCTTCTTCAGGCAGTCAATATGGGGCCCCAGCAGCAGCGCGCGAACTCAACCGATGAGAACTCCAACCAGAAGTAGGGCATCAGGATGGGTCAAGCAAGTCCAGGAAGCAGAGGGGGTCAGGATCACTGGCATCTCAGAAAATCTGTAACATGAACTGTGTTTTCTTACAGGACTTTTTTATTGCCCCAGGAGTGCATAGTGACTCAAACACACATACACAGAATGTTTACACAGTGAAATTAATCAGATACAAAAGTTTACATGACAATTATTCTTCCATCACCACCTCAGATAGGAATCAGATGGTAATTTCATTCAGATTGGCCTCAATCACTTTACCTGAGCATTTTTTTTTTAATTCAGTTGAGCTCTCAGTCAGATCCAAAATATGCAAATTGAGTGGGATTAACCGTGTAGCAGAGGAAAAGTATATCAGGCCAAAACCCTGCGGCTTCCTGGATCTATGACTGACACCAAGTCTACAGACTGATTCTTAAAAAAATACCTTGAAGGTTTGCAGCGCTCTAAACAGAAGAACTCTTCAGAAGTGTTTTGAAACGTACTGAGAGGCTGACTCAAATCGTTTATAACCATATTTCAGATTTCACCCCGTTTTAACGAGTGCTCAGGGACTGAGGCTGTTATTGCACTGACATTTGTGCCGCATGACTCAGAAGTGAATTTGTCGGTGCAGTGATGAAAAATGTCACTGCAGCTCCAAAAAAAAAACAACGACAAAAAAAAAACAAAAAACATGACAAATCTGACCAGGAGACCCAGCAGTCTGGTGATTATTTAGATAAACATGGAGCTTTAAATTACTTTACACATTTTCTGTGTAAAAGCAAATGACCGTTTTTCATGCTGGATACTTTGTCCTGACAAATAAATTACGATTCTTGTTGACGAGAAGGAAATATACAGTGAAAGAGATATACACTGTGGAAAAAAAAAGATTAGGAAAGCATGGATACGTATACTGGTACCAAGTATCAGTCTAATACCATGCTCACACACTTGTACTTGTAAAAACCCTCCAGTACCAACATCTGCTAACATGTGACACCACATGATGTAAGCCTAGTAAATATTGCCCTAATGAACAGATGACACAAAATGACAGCGATCAGGACGTACTTCATGCTTAATTTAAGATTCCTTTATTTGTCACGTACAGTATACACTACAGTACAGCAAAACTCTTCCTTTGCATACGCCGGCTTGTTAGGCAGTTAGGCTGGTGCTTGAACCCCTGACCATCTGCTCAGTAACCCAGATAGTTTAACCCCTGAGCCACCACTGCAGCAACCAAATCTAATGATGGCAACTGCAACAGATCAGACTGCAAACTCTGCGCAAATATCCACAACCAACAGCATATTTCTACACTACGAGTGACCTGATAAAACACATCAGCTGACCTGAGCAGTATGAGTGTCCAGAGCAGTATCAGCAAGCACCGTCATTAAAAAATGAGCACGAAGACTTCATTAAGGCTGAATTATACTTGCTTCACGTCACTTGTGCGTATCCTCTAAAAATAAACCCTGTTACATACTTAACGCTCCGCAAAGGGCATTCCTGGCCTACACACGTAGAATATGTGTGAATGTGTGAACACACATTGTTCCACACATTGCCCATAGAGGTGCTACATACGAAACATACAATACATAACATACGAACTTGCAGATTAACCCTTTATGACTCCGGCAGGGTATTTAAGTCAGAGATTCGCATCAAGACTATGCGTACCTGTGGTGCAATACAAACGTGCATAGTAGAGGCAGTAGAGCACCATGTGAAGCTGTCTCTGCCACTGACTCAACAAACTAGCACTGTCTCAAATCACATACTTATGTTTTATTCTAGTCCATTACTGAGAACTAACACTAACTGGTTTTCCTATTACAGTTAGTATTTGCATATTAAAAATCTCTCATGAAGAATTCAGACCTACCAAAAGCTCTGTTTCGCAGTCTGGATTAGTAAATACTGATGAATGTAAAGTCAGAGTTTTCGATTTGAGATGCAGCTCATGACAACAGTCACAACGACAGCAGAAGGTTTTAGAGAAACTGAGCCCATCAGTGCGTATAACACCACTGTGAATGACATCACGAAACATTTTACAGTTCGACTTGGAAACCTGATGGACAGGCATGTTTTGGCTCTGACATGCCATCTAGTGGATGTTGCTTTTAATCCTTCAGATGTACATAAAACACGCAAGCGAGTGTGTCATACGTCAGATGTCAAGAATAAGCTGTCCTTTAGCAGCACACAGCAGCAACCAACATAAACAAATACTAAATACGTTACTCGTTTCTGTATCAGTACTGGAATCATGTACTCATACTCTGTCTGAAAGAAAAATGGCAACGATGCATGCCTAATAATATCAGCAATCAGTCTCACAAGGATGAATATAGACACTCTCACACACAGCTACAGGAGTGCCAAGATCAGAGAGAGTCTGCTTAACCCTTTAATTTCCGACGTTTCCTTCGAATGATTAATGACTAAAGTCTCAGGGGGGGAATTATTTGTTATTATTATTATTATTATTATTATTATTATTATTATTTATTATCACAACAATGTTAATGATGGGTCCTTTGCAGATGCAAGGGAAAAGGTTTTCCACTTCCTCGTAATGAATTTTCTCTTTATTCCTGAACTTTAGTAATAAGTTAGAATCCTCAAGCTGAATAAATAATATGACTTTCTTCACAGATATCAGGTTAAGAAACAGTGCTGATAAGGATGATGACTTTGATGAAGCACTGATGATAACTAGCTTTGTAGTTACCTGACGTTCATGTATTATATTTTACCACTTTCATTTATAGAATGATAAAATAGTGGTTAGATAAACTGAATTACCTCACTGATAACTTCCTTTTGCTAGTGTTAGGCAGCTATGTTCCTAGTTAGCTAGCATTTGTAGTGATTAGTTTACATTTTAGGTTTAAAGAGTTGCCATATTAGCTTTGTTTAGCTCTGTAAACAGATAAAGTCAGTTTACTTTAATGTTAGCGTTCCATGAAAAGATCATTACGTGCTGGAAAAGACTAGCTTCTGGTAGACATGCGCATTACAAAGTGGGGAAAAAACATGGACACCTCCATGGCAGCGTGTGTTTTGTTAGCAACAAGCTAGTCAGCTAACATTAGTGATCTTGAGTTTATGATGTATTGTTTATTTTCTCAAAACCTACAGCTATTGTGTCCGTATGTTGATTAAGCTAATCTAAATACATCATGAACTCATGATCACTAATGTTAGCTTGCTAGCTTGTTCACGGTGTTAGCGGCCATGTCGCCACGGTGTCGTACACGGAGCCCAGGGTTGAAGACAGCTTCCCATCTTTCCAAGTAGGAATTACAATTTGAGGGAACGTTTGCTTTGGTTTTTCCTAGTCGGAGGATTGAAATTCTGATTTACGAGCTTTAGTCGAACACAGCATTTGTCTTGTAGTCATTGTCCCCTTTATCACTACAGACTATGACTACAACACTCAGCTCCACAGGATGAACACCTGCCGAACTCTCGCCCTCTCAGATACCCTCAGCTTTTCAGGAGGAAAATGGAAAGTGCTGACCTGAAAGCGCTGACAATAACACCAAACTTCAGCGCAGAATGCAGCAGCGAGACGATACACACATCATACTTTCGCTGGGTATAAGAGAATTTATATATATAGATATATATATATATATATATATATATACACATATATATATATATATATATATATATATATATGTTTTAATTTCCTCTGCTCATCATCAAGGGAAAAGCTATAAAACGATGACACAGCGGTAAATTGTTTAGAAATGTAACACACTGCTGAGCTGCATGAACTAATATTTATGATTCATCATTGTTGTGTTTTTAGAGGAAGGAAATTTTCCCTGTGAAGGTTAGTTCCAGCATAAGAAACAGAAAGTGTAAAAAAAACAAAAACAAAAACAAAAAAAACGGGCCCATTTCCTGAAACCAGTAATACATCATTTATTCAATCACTCATTATTTTCTAGTTAATAAAACTGAATTTGGCACAAAATTATGCAACATTTTTTCTATTCATGCAGTGATACATTTACTGAAAATAGTTTATACAAAATAAAATACATGTTTCTGATTGGTTGGTGGAAAGCGCATTAGCTAGAGTGAGCCAATACAGCTACTGCTATTTGCACTTAGCCATAAATATGTAAATTCTCATTAAAAAATCAAAAGCTTGGTCATGCAAAGTCACATGAAGTCAACACTAGCCTTAATTTCCATTTCTTAAGTTTGCATAGAATACAAGTTCATGACTGTTACATCTCCACCAAACTCCCAGAATCCTCAGCATGTCATGCACAACACCTCAAGACCTCAATTCCCATAAGCTTTTACATGACACACACACACACACACACACACACACACACTTCGACGTTTTGCTCCTCCATTTTGTGGTTCTGATCCTTCATTCCATCTGGCTTTACTTTGTTTATTTCTCGTTATCAAGTTATCATGTTATTTTCTGTTTGCTGATCACTGACTTGCGTCTGTCTGTCACTCAAGTTTTGCCCCGCCCTATAATTTAATATATATTTATATATTTATTTATAAATGTATATTTATATTTATGTAGCCTGTACAAGAGAATGAAAATCCCAACCCCTGTACAAGAGCATGGCCGTTGTACCTAAACGCAGCACTGTGCTAATGTTCCCATGCTTACTTAGCTTACTAGTTATCTCCCTAGCAGTGTGTATTTTATGTTAAGGGCTAGTCAGGACATTTAAAATGAATTATGCTAGCAGCTGTACAGATAAAACCGGTAGCCATGTTTGTGACCAAGCTAGCTCTGAAAATATAAAACTTCACCAAGCCTCACTGGAACTATTTGGAATTGTGTGTGATGTTCAGATGAAACCACAAAAGTGTAAAATACGATGTTGGATCATTGATTATTTGGGTCTGTTTTGCAACTAGTGGTCCAGGAGCTCATGAATGACATCATGAATTCTGATATTTTAGCTTATGATCTGGTTTGCCTCTGCCAGGAGGTTAAGATTTGGCTATCCATGGCACTTTCAACAAGATAATGACCTCAAACGTACCTCCAAATATACAGCTCTGATGTGGGATTAGAATTGGGATTCTGCGCTAATCTGTTGGTTGGCGCTGTATTTTCGTCTTCCTGTGAAATGTCAGCGGTTGTCTGATCTGATCTCTATCTAGAAGCCTATTACAGAAAAACTGTGCAATTATCAACACAATTTTCTGTAAAAGTATTTCTCTTTTCTCTTTTTTGGAAAACTGCATGAACTGTTTTCTAAATTCTTTATTTCTCTCGTCCTGTGAATTCAAAGAACCCTAAAATTTCAACAAAATTGGATAAACAATTTCTATGCGAATATTAAACACACATGTTGTGTTTTGTATCCAGTCTGAGAAGCTGCGAGTTAACATCTGCCATGAGCACAGCACGCTAACAATGATGTATGAGGACACTGACAGCAATCCCAATGGGAATACTAGCACAGGTTGTGTGTGTGTGTGTGTGTGTGTTTCTAGCTAAATTATTATACATCTCAATGAAGTTACAAAACAGCACTGTTGCATTCTGGATTCTGATTGGTCAGACGGTGATTAATTTTCTAGACAAGCAGCTCTGACAGTAGCAGAAGGTTTATATTAATCCACTCACAATACGTTATTGTTTCTATAGTAACAGCTCATTCACAGGAACTTGTACGGCAAACGCTCCACATAAACAGATTAAAAAACGCGTGTAGGCATTGAAATGGTGAAGTTTTCCTCGTGTAAAGAGATGTTTATTTAACGTTTATGGAAGGAGTCTCCAGTGTCGGCGCTTTGCAACAGTCAGAAGTAAAGCTGTAAAGATTACGCTTTGTGGTTTCTCGGTAGCAAAAGACGACAAGCTGTGTTTTTTTTTTGTTTTGTTTTTATTTTTTTATTAACTTCAAGAAAGAAAAAAAGAGGCTGGTAAGGGAAGGGCTGTTTATAACTGCTGTAACTTGTTTTGCGGATGTTCCCGCAACATTGAACGTAACTATAAACGGATAAAGCGTATGACATCGTTCGTTAATAAAGAAAATTGCAATCATCAGCAAATCGCTGTTGCATAAGAGGAATAGACCACTCCATCATGACTGTTGTTGATCATTTTCCTTTAATAGCACGACATGGTGTGTGTTATTCCTTACAGGCTCGCTACATGTCTCAGAAACAGGTTTGAAAAATTCTGTCTTTTTTTTTTTTTTTTTAAACTTTGGTTCAGTATAACAGCTTCAGCATGACAACTTGCTCCCGATACACTCAGAGTCCGCAGAAATAAACGAATTAAATGAAAATTATTTTGTTATTTTTAACAATAAGTTAAAAGCTAGTCTGAATTTAGATCCTGTTCTACGATTTTCACCCATAAGTGGCAGAAGTGTACATCCAACACACACACACACACACAAGGCTCTGGATGATTGACAACGGCATCGGGAATCACGATAGTTTATATCAAGTTATGTGATTTCCATGTCTGTCGGAAAACGTGGCGTCTGTAGCTTTAAGACTTTTGCCCATTTTGTCGTCCTATATTGACCTTAATAGTCTAGGAAGAGAAAACGTCTTTTTCTGATGCTAATAACTGTTACGTTTATTTACAGTCCTGACTTCAGTTTCGCAAACATCTGTGACCTTGTTAATAAGTAGTTAATCCACAAAACCTGGCTAAACCTTAGCGACTAGCAGCTACAGCCGACTCGTAACTAGCTAACTAGCTTCCAGGGTTATTATGATATAATGATGTAATATGTACAGGGAACATGTTACGTATGTCTGGCCACGCCCCCTTCTTTCCCACCCTGCAAAACCCACAGGTGATACTATCACCAATCAGCGATAGTTAGAGGGCACGACAGGACAAAGCACACAAATCTGACAAGCCTAAGAGATCGCCTCAGCACATCTCCGCAAAACCGACTTCCTGCTGCTGCTCACACAGACGAGTAGATTAGAGGCTGAAGCCTGAGGCTCCTGAAGGTTCATGCTACAGACAGACTTGAGAAGGAGAGCAAGCTGAAATTGGATCCAAAGTGCAGGGGAGCTTAAAGCTGCCTCAGTGGTCAGCTACGCCTACGTGCTTTACAGCTGCTAATAAATTTCCTTTTTTATTTCATTTAATATGTTTAGATATATTGCGAATATGCAGTATGACCAGATTATATTACACTCTGCCCTTGCAGGTTTGATCTGCGCATCCTACGGATCAAGCGCAGCCTACACTGAAGGAAGAAACACACTTTAAATAAATAAATAAATAAATAAATAAATACAAATAAATCCGTGAGTGTCCAGCACAGCTACAAACTCACAGATTCCCTTCATGCACGACCGAGTCAGCTCAGCAAAGCCACCCACACCTGAGCTTCAGAGCGGCTGCCATGTTGTCAGGACAGTAAGTAGGAAAATACTGCAACAGTTCAACAAACACCATCATGCAGCAGGTTTTTCTTTTCCCCCCTGTGCACTTTTATATTACTGATAAACACATTTGCACTTTTTTTTTAGATTTTAATCTAAAAAAAAAAAAAAGACCTATAGCTCCCCCCCCCCCCCAAATAAATAAATAAATAAATAAATAAACAGCATTCTTGTTCAGTTACAGTTCTGGATGAATACCTACAGAATTGAATACATTAAATCAAAAAAAAAAAAATAGACAAATTACTAAAATGAAATACAATTCTAAGAAGTCCTGCAGTGTTGAGTCAGTGATGCACAGCTACAGTATTGAAGGCTCACACAGAGCTGCACAGATTCATACAGTGGATGATTAACACCCACGGTGCTACACATGCCCTCGTGCACGCCTGATTTAACACCGTAACATCGTGGGTGTTGAAATTTGAACACCCTGCACGCGCAAAATCACGATTTAACTTACTGCAACACTGCAGATTCTGAACCAACACTTCTCCAAGCTCTGCCTTATTATTATTATTATTATTATTATTATTATTATTATTATTATTATCATCATCATCATCACCATTTTTTTTTTCTTTTGGCTTAAACTCACAACTCACCCATATCTGCTGCGTGTCGCCTCCAGTCTCGTGCACTTTGCGTCCCTCCGGTTTCTCGGGAGATTCTCCGACGGTCTCCTCTCGGTGCAGACCTGATGAAGACGGAGGCACGCGCGCACACGCGCCTCAAGTCTGAAGTCGTAAGTCTCAAGGTTCAAGTCGGTCCTTCATCGAAAAAAACATGCTTGCAAAAAAATAATATATCAATAAAAAAATAAAAAAAGAATCTGTCCTAAGGTGCCCAAGAAACGCGCACACGCACTGACCGAGCGGCCGCGCGCCTCCCCCGGTTGGGTCCAAATGCACCGGAAAGAAGCCACGTGAGCGCCGGAGCGCCGAGCAGCATAGTGCGCGCGCCAAAGTAACGCGGCGGGTATGAACGCAGTATGAAACGACCAGCAGCCAAACGAGAACAAAAGTTGTTTGCTGCAGCGCGCGCGGATAAACAGTCTAACCGAGCACACGACTATTATTATTATTATTATTATTAATCCTCATCGGTTCTGCGCGCGCTACGAGCATCAGGAAACCCACATCCCCATCGACGGAGAGAAAACGCGCGTTCACACACTTGTTCTCCATCCGAGTGAAGCGCGGAACACACACACACACACACACACACACACTGCGCGATTCACGGAGGATGGGCAAAACTGCACGCGCGCATAAACACACACACACACACACACACACTAAAGGAGTCTCGACATGAAATCAAAATCAAACCGAGCTAATTTTCATAAAGAGTCGCACATCCTCTGGAGTGTATAATGTGTAATGGCTTGCACAAGAATGCGTGGTCGGTGTGTGCGTGTGTGTGTGTGTGTGATTCCGTCCTGAAGGAAAAAAGTTGCAGTTGTGCTGTTTACATTTTCCAGCAGTAGCCTATGAACAGTAGTCTCCTGTAACATTCATGATGGCTGCACGAGACATCACAATATCACAATACTTTATTAATAAGTAGGTAAGTCAATAAGTAAGTGAGTAAATAAACAAGTGATGGTCATGTGGGTAGAGCTGGGGGAATTAAATTGAATTTAAAAAAAAAACAAAAACAAACCCATCCCTAAAAGAGTCATTCGAATTGTATTGAATTTGTGAGTTTGGCATCATGTTAGCGTTCCCCTAATGCCTAAGCGAACTCTACACTTCAAATGAAATAAGCGGCGTTAATCAGTAAAATAACCTACATCCAGGTTAATAAGAGGTCCAAAGTTAGTAAAATGATCTTAGTTTATAATCCTGAGGATGATCTTATTTACGCTTAATCATATCACACTGTTATTATGGATATTACATTAGTGCCGAGCTAACATTTATTTATTTATTTAATCTTTGAAATGTGTGATCAGGTTTTTTTATGTCTAAGATGAACTTTAACTTTGTTCTCCTGTGCTGTACGTTTCTGGGCATTTCCAGCGAATTCAGTGACTTCATTTGGGAAGGACCTTGGCAGCTGTATGCAAAAATAAAATAAAGTCAAGTGAGTTTTACTGTCATTCCTCTACATAGCTTGTATACATTGGAACAAAATGTCATTTCTTCAGGACCATGGTGCAACACAGAACAGTACGCAAGACTGCATAAAGTGCAAATACACAACAGTGTCAGACGAGGTCACGACAGTAAATACACGGAACGGAACAATAGATACACAGGACAGTAAATACACAGAACATGGGCTGAAAACTGTAGACGATTGTGTGATTGTGTAGCAGCAAAAACGAGTTCCATAATAGAAAAGTGTCTGATGCAGCCTTGTAGAGTGCGGTGTGTACTGTGGTGGTACTGAGTCATACTGGGTTAGGTGTTTGACTAGCTTAGGTGAGCGTTGGGAGGCGGCAGCGTGGTGAGTAATCTGACTGCCTCAGGGAAGAAACTGTTGCAGAGTCTGCTGCGGTGGCACGGATGCTCCTGTACCTTCTGCCAGATGGCAGGAGGGTGAAAAGTCCATGAGAGATTTGAGAGGGGGTCGTCTGCAATGCTGGCTGTTTTGCGGATGCAGTGGTTGTTGTATGAGGTGTCGATGGTGGGTCGAGAGACTCCGATGATCTTTTCAGCTGTTCTCAGAATCCGCTGTAGGGTCTTGCGGTCGGAGACTGTGCAGTTCCCGTACCACACGGTGAGACAGCTGGCCAGGACGCTCTCTATCATCCCTCTGTAGAAGGAGGTGAGGATGGGAGGGGGGAGTTTAGCTCTCTCCAGCCTCCGCAGGAAGTGGAGGCACTGCTGGGCCTTCTTGGCTAGGCAGGTGGTGTTGAGAGTCCAGGAGAGGTCTTCCATCATGTGCATACCAAGAAACCTGGAGCTTTTGACTCTCTCCACAGTTGTTCCATTGATGTGCAGTGGTGAGTGGTCCACTTGGGTCCTCCTGAAGTCAACAATCATCTGTTTTATTCTTATCAACATTAAGAGATAGATTATTGTGTCTACACCGTTCTGCGGCCCGGTTCACCTCCTCTCTGTACACTGACTCATCACTGATGCTGCCTGTGACTGTAGTGTGATTTGAACTGTACTTTGCAGCACAGTCATGAGTCAGCAGGGTGAACAGCAGTGGACTGAGCACACAGCCCTGGGGAGCGCCGGTGTTCAGTGTGGTGGTGCTGGAGGTTGTGTTCCCGATCCTGACAGACTGGGGTCTCCCAGTCAGAAAGTCCAGGAGCCAGTTGCAGAGGGAAGTGGTCAGACCCAGCAGGCTCAGCTTTCTTATCAGTTTCTGAGGGAGGATTGTGTTGAATGCTGAACCGAAGTCGATGAACAGCTTCCTTACACACTTGTCCTTTTTGTCCAGGTGGGTAACAGATATGGAGTCCTCTGTTGACGGTAGGCGTTCTGAAATGGGTTTCATGACTAGCCACTCCAAGCACTTCATGACGATAGGTGTGAGTGAAACAGGCCGGTAGTCATTCAGGTAGGACACAGATGATTCCTTCAGCACAGGGATGATGGCGGTCATCTTGATGCACACAGGGACGACTGCTTGGTGCGGGGAAATGTTGAAGATGTCTGTGTGGACATGTGCAGGCTGATCAGCACATTCCCTGAGCACCCGGCCAAGTATGTTGTCAGAAACAAAGAAAGAAAAATAAATGACAATAAAAGTGATCAATATAATTAATAAAAAATAAAAACAAACTAATAAAACCGCTACTTCTACTACTACTACCACTACAAATAAATTAAATGTAGCTGTAACTCCAACTCTTCTGTCAGTCTTCTTAAATCCATCTCCCCCTTGAGCACTGCGATATCTGAGATAACAACCTTCTGCTGTTTGTGCACGTTAATTTCTCGTAACCATTTGCATTTTCTTGTGCCTGATAACTATGCAACCTAATCAATGTGTTTAAACAGGAAGTAGTTCATTGTTCTCATATGAAGATCTCATGAGGATATATGGATCTGATCTCAAGCACAATACATTATTCATTATAACCTTAGATATGGATCCTGTATGAATACAGTCTTTTATACGAATCGATTGGTTGGACGTTTATAATCATTAGTCATCGTATGGCATGCAGTTAGGCTAATGCAGACTGATCTTTAATCACATCGCGTTAGCAGTCGGTAACTACAGTTTTAATAAGTCATGTTGTAATGTTTAATATAGAGAAATAGAATTATGATGCATTGTTCAGCCCTCGTTTCTTCTCCGAGCACGCCACCGTGTTGTGTGTTGAATTGATTCTTCACCCAGGAATATCAATAACAACGACAATAACGACCTTTTTGTTTACAGCCATCGCTGCTTAGCAGAGTAAGAGAAATTGTGGGGGATTTTTGGCTGGGAAAAGGTTGCTAGCAGCCCTTTTGCACCAGGAGCAGCATTTTAGCTGATTTGGGACTCAATCTGTTATTCAATCTGTCTTGGAAAGGAAGGAGTTTATTTATTTACAAAGGTTATAGCACCGCCGCATGAGCAAAGAAACCGGTCGATATGCAGATGATTGAAATGTGATTTGGATAATAAATCAACTTATATATATATATATATATATATATATATATATGCAGTTAGGTCCAGAAGTATTTGGAAAATGACAGGATTTTTGTGATTTTGCCTTTATACACCACAGATTGGTAGCTCCATATTGGTAGCTCCAGTCGAACAGCTGCCAAATGCCAACTCAATACTTGATATCAACTCCAGACCTTTTATCTGCTTCATTTGTCATGAAGTAACGAGGGAATGGACCGCACCTGGTCAGTTAACTTCTTCTCAGTCAATTGTCCAAATACCTTTGAGCGTTTGTGCGTTTGTGTGATACATCAACGTAGACGCGTAAAGAAAAAAAGGGTTTTGGATCTTACACTAACTGTCAGAATTTTTTTTTTTTTTTACTTCTTTTTATTTGCGCCTGTTTCACACAGAACTCTGAACATTATTCCCAGCAGGACAAATCCAGTGCGCAGTGACGAGCCGGGATGTTGGAGTGATTGAGAGGTCATTACCCCAATACACAATAGCCAAAGATGTTGAATAGCTGTATTCTTAAAAAAAAAGAAAAGAAAAAGAACAGGAACAGACACACTGACATGAGTGCTGAAAGATAAAGACACACACACACAGACACACACAAGATAGGAAATTAAAGAGTTTATCTTTCGACTTACTTAGGACGTTGGAGCTCTGTGCTCGTAATGACGTCGTTTTTGAACTCCATGATGAACAATCCATGTTCATCTTTTGTTAGCAAAAAGAGAGTATGTGATGTGATGCATAATATATACTATTATATACTATATAGTAATACATATATAGTAGAATATATAGGGTAGTATATTTTCCTCCTCAAAACAGTGAACTGTGTATTCATTTCAATGTTATATACAGATTTAACAAGTGACTATTCATGTATGTTGACTGACCTAAAGCAAATATTTGTATATACAGTATAACTCATTTAAAGGTAGCTTTGTTTTTTTGATGTAACATCACTTGCTGAGGAGTTGAGGAGATCATCCCGGGTTCCTGAGTAGGAATTTGAATTTGAGGGGGCGTGTTCTTTGATCTACAACCTCTAGTCGAATGCAGCATTCGTGTCATCATTGCTGACAGCCTCACATCCTTTCACACAGATAATAAGAGCGATGATCTATCATCGTATGAACTACCAGCATATCAGATAATTACGGTGCATTTTTTTTTCTCTCAAAGCCTGATTTTCCCACTCATATGTGAAGCGCATCCTTAAGACCAAATGAAATCATGTGCAGATCTTGTTAAGAAGGTTAGGAAGGTCTTGTCTAGTTACTGTTAGCACTACAAAGCTGATTATTTTCTGATAACAGCACATCCTGTAGTGTTTTATTCCTCTTATACCAAAACAAATCGCCTACATTAACAATTTTTCATTCATTACGGAACGATTCTATGTCTTAATGTCGATGTTGTGGAATATCCTAATCAGTTTATTTCCTGTTCTCACTTACGTTACAGCAGTGATGAAGAGCTAATCATTCAGTCGTTCATGAAGCTAAAAAAAAACAAAAACGCAGCTTGACATGTTACTGCGAAACTCCTAAAGCGTAAACTCCTCTGTCCTGAAAACCTAAATTATT
Organism: Pangasius sanitwongsei; assembly: GCA_037576675.1. Taxonomy (NCBI): domain Eukaryota; kingdom Metazoa; phylum Chordata; class Actinopteri; order Siluriformes; family Pangasiidae; genus Pangasius; species Pangasius sanitwongsei. The sequence continues at coordinate 21,538,121 of CM075019.1, read as the reverse complement.
ACAAGTAAGTGTTTATTACAAAGCGCTGACACTGGAGACTCCTTCCATAAATGTTACAGAAAACTTCACCATGTTTTTTTTTTTTTTTTTTAAATCTGTTTGCATGTGCAGCTTCCACAGAATGAGCCCCTGTGAATGAGCCATTACTATAGAAACGATAAAGAGTGCATTAAAAAAAAATAAACCTGTGATTTGAAGCTGCACCACTGTCAGAGCTGCTATTATAGGAGATTAATCAGTTCTGTCTGACCAGTCTTGCAATGATGCTCTGATTATGTAATCTACAGGCTTGCGTTGAGTTTTTTTCTTAGGTGCTACCAGCAATCAGGTGATGATTTACAGCGTCTGGATTTAGCATCTGGAGTCTAATAATCCCTGAGCTGCAGGAGCAGGAAGTGTCCTTGGTGGCTTAATTGTTAGTTGCAGCTTCCCTCCTGCACATTCAAAGACACACTCAGATGGAAGTAACGGTTATTTCACAAGATTTCACTGAGCCAGAAAATAAACTGTCAAAAAAAGCTCACCTGTATGACGAGCTTTCAACAGCAAGTGTAAAATATCTACTGCAGCCATTTTTATTTTTTTTCTCCAAACTACAGCCATTTAAAGGTGACAAATTTAAAAACTTTAAGGGCTGCAATACATCCATGAACTGAGATGATGATGTGAATTTAATAAAAAAGAACAAATTGTACAGCGCTTTGCTTTTCAGTGCAGTGCTGGTCTTTACTCATAATCTGACAACCGTACAAGCTCCTGGATAGTTTTCAGATAGCTATAACACAGGAGACGGAGGCAGCTGGGTGTAGGTGGTTGTATTTCACCCCTGACAGGCAGGGATGGTGGGAAACACCTGGACAGTGACTTGAGCATGAGATCTTCCAACCAAGACACATAATGATGCATGATGCAGGATTTAAAATAAATACTGCCGTCAAGAAATGGTAATCTTCATTAAGTTCACATGCACAGCTCTATACATTTTAAATTACACTAAAATACTAAAATACATCTTTCTCACTGCCCCATTTAGAGTTAAACCCCATTTAGAGTTTTTTTAGTTGTCAAAGATAGGAACTGCAACAAGCACTAATAGAGTTTGTTGCAGTTCCATTGGGGCAGGAATCACGCTGCCCTGTGCTCGGGGGAGGAGCAGTGTACAGGACAGTTAATGACAGGATTGATGCCATGAGTTTTATGCCAAATTGGGCTAGCTTCAAAAATACTCTGCGGCTGCCAAGATCTTGTTTTATAGCACATAATCAGAATTAAATCTAATAAATTATTGCAAACAAGGGCAAAGTGTAAGCGCACACACAGTGAATTTATAGTGATATCTTACATATGATGAGCGTTTTTTTGAAGATTGCTAAGGCACACCGTAGCACCTGTGAACCTCTAAACTTGCCATGGCAGCATCCCCTGTAAAGATGGTGGTGACCAAGCAAGGTTGGATGGTGCACTGCATCCCGCATCATCGACTGCACTCTTTCACTCAGCACCTATTACGAGAGAGTTCGCTATACCACAGGACTTGTAAGGACTTTATTGACAGACATCTGGGGAATCCTTGTTCTGGCTAATTCTGATGAATCACGAGCAGGTTGGGGTTCGGCTACATACCTGCCATTGATGCTTGTGTTGCATCGCTAGTCATCTCAACAGACAACACGCTACATCAAAGCACTACTGACTCCCTGGTCAAGACTTATGATATTGCATTGTATTTGGCATGTGCTGCCCAACGGACAAAATGATGGTGACCCAACATTGTGACCCAACCCAACCTTGAACCCAACTGAATGACTAAAGCTGTCCCAGTGTTGGCAAGGTGCCTGAAAGTCTGTTGGCTCTGGTGGCCTAACGGACAAAATGTCAGTACCTAACCTTGACCCAAATGAATGGCTGGTCCAGCTTTGGCAAGATGGATTTAAAGCTGGTTGAAAGTCTGTCAGCAATTATTGCCCAACGTTAAGCCACTGAACAAAATGAAGTCGGCCAAACATTGGCCCAATGGTAGTTTGCCACCTGGGTGGCTATGTGTTAACTTTTTCACTGCTGGCCTTGGAACAGTCCCTCCAACATTCACAAGGAGCCAACTGACAATTCCTTTTTCCTGAAATTAAATACTTAAAGTTGCTGCTTCCAAAAAGGCCACTTTTAGCTATAATAAGCTGACCCCTTTGCACCTAAACCCAGTGTATTGACCTGGAATTGATTCTTCTCTAATCACCATTTCTAAACAGGTTACAGAACTGTCATAGCTTAGAAACTGTCACTAGGCACAGACACAGGGGTTGAATTGGATGAAAGTAGTGAAACTCTGGAGTTGTTGGTTTATATGTACTGGAAACGACGCTAACTTCTGGTCTTGTCTTTTGATGGAAATGTAGATGGATGAGTACGTGTACATCCGTCTTTTTACTGTTCGATGTGATAAATCGAGCTCACAGTAAACACCCAGATGCTCTCCACCCTCCCCTTGATCATTAAATGTTAAATCAATGTCCCCCTGTGACATCAGAGCGACAGACAACCGCTAACTTCACACAGAAATAACAAGAATACAACATCAATAGACAAATTAGCACCAGAAACGCTAGCACGTCAAAAAAATATTTCAGTATAAACATAGATAATATGCTTCAGGCTGGAAGCTTTGCCCACCCAAGTGTGGTGTGCTTAAATTAAGCCCAGAGGACAGAAACAGAAATATTGAAGACTATATAATAACATAATAACAATATAATCTCCAACAGCTCCTCGATCTCAATTTAAGCTCTGGGCACAGTGTTAAATTGAAATTTCTGATATGTTTTGCAACATGTCATGTGTGGTATACATGTAAGTCATATGGCTGGTATACCTGAGATGCAACAGGAGAGCAGTAAAAGCTACAGCGTGTCCCAGTAGTCTCCATACATAGGGGACTGTGTTTGCCAGCATCACATCAGTTGTGCCTTCGTCTGTGGACGTTCAAGGACGTCCACTTTTTGCGTGGTCAGCAACACTTCCAGTCTTTTTGAAATTGTTAATAAGTTTGGCGACGGTGTCGTGTGTGATGTGCTCGCCATGTTTCATGTTAAAGTCCATTGCAACCTTGCGACAGCTTCCCGATCCAGCCATGACAATCATTTCAATACATTCCTCTTTTGTCAAAGGGGTTCTTAAATGCTATCTGAAAAATTAAAATAATAATAATATAAACTAAATATGAAACATTTTGGATGACGTTTTGCTAAAAAGTGGTAATTTCCCTTTGTCTGGATTGCATACCAACTACAGTAAGCCTGAGTAACAAACCCTTTTTTTTTCTGCTGTTATCATGTTGAATTTAATCTGTTGTAGTCCATCTGCCTCATGGCTCGATGTGCTGAGCATTCTGAGATGCTCTTCTACTCACAACGTTGTAAAGAGTGGTTATTTGAGTTACCGTACTCTTCCTGTCAGCTCAAACCAGACCGCCCATTCTTCTCTGACATTTCTCATCAACAAGGCGTTTATGCAGAACTGGACGCTTTTAGTTTTTTTGCACCATTCTGTGTTGCGCTGCCACAGTGGCTGATTGGATAGTTGCATGGCTAAGGTTACAGGTGTTCCTAATTAAGTGGTCAGTGAGTGCAAGCTTCTGAGTTGGTTTGAGCTTACGGACTAGTTGTCAAACAACACATTTGAAAAATGAAAAATGAAAAAGAAAAACGCACATTGTCAACAGTCCAATACAGATAACTTGATAACTGATGTACAAAGAACCGGGCCGGCTGCAAACAGCATTACACTTTGTTTTCATTCTTCTTCACTTCTATTTTGAATAAAAGCATGTGACAAATAAAAAAACATCAAAAAAGGAAAGAGCAGAACAGGACAATCTTCCTTTAGTGATGCTCTCGCTAATTAGAAAAAAATCACTCAGTCTGAAAATCTCAGCCTTTCAATCCTTCTCCATTAAAAAGCTCAATTTTTTTAAGAGATAAAAAAAAAACCCTTTTCTTTATCATTTTGGAGACATTTGGTCCTCACAAATGCGCCATGGGGGTAACACAGCTTGGCAGCGGGAGTGGGAGTGTATTTACAGTCCCCCCAGGGCTCGGCGAGAAAGCGAGGGAGACGCTAATTGCATTCTGCCGTCGCTGTCTTGTACGTATTGATCAAGTGAACATTACGGTGCCTTCTTCTTCTTCTTCTTCTTCTTCTTCTTCTTCTTTTCCCCAGCATGGTGCATGCAATAAGTTTGATAGGAATCGAGTGGCGGGAAGAGAGAATGGAAGGAAGGTGAATCAAAAGCGAGGAAACCAAATTGAAATCCTCACAGACTCGATCAGTATCAGCGCTTTGGCGAGTTCCTGCTGAGCTACAAACCGCCGTCACTCCTACACGGGAATAACACGCGTGTGTCAGCTGGAGTCATGCAGAGGATTAACGCTCTGAGAAGCCTGACATGTGACCTTTCAAAGTCAAAGCCTGGCAATCAGCCCTGAAAATGAAGTTCCAGCAAACAGCCATTTTGCTGAGCTGCAATGATTTGGATTTCTCTCTGAAAATGATGTCCATGAGTGAAAAGGTTTTATCTTAAACCCATTTCATTCTGAAAGATTCTATAGTGTTCCTTAATTAACTTGCATGGCTGAATCTCAGTAAGTTCTACAATGATCTCTAATATAAAGATATTGATAACACACAATAAACTTTTCCGTGGTCCAGTTTTGATGATCAACTGTCAGAAGGTGTTGATTAATTTTCTATAAGAGCAGCTCTGACAGTAGTGCCATTGAAAATCACAGGTTTATATTAATGCACTCGTTCTAATACGTTTTTTGCTGCTGTAGTAACAGATCATTCACGGAGACTTATACAGCCAGAAGATGTGTGCGCGTTTTAAAGCTGTAACTTCAGGACGGAGGAGTTTGCACTTTGTGGTTTCCTGGTTTCAAACTGTGTTTTTTTTTTGTCTTATTAACTTCAAGAGAGTGAAGAAAGAGAGGCTTGTGAGAGAACAACTGTTTACAGCTGCTATAAAGTAAGTGAGAGCAGGAACTAAATTGTTTTGCAGACATTAAATGTATCCATAAATGGATAAAAAGTATGACGCTTCATTCTTTAATAAATAATGACTGTTAGCACTGGCAAATTGCTGCAGTAGAAAAGGAATAAAAGACTACAGGACATGCTGCTGTAGGAAAATAATCAACTTCAGGGTCGATTATTAGTAACTCTATTTAGTGTCGTGGAGTTATTCCGTCTGACTTTGCAGAAAGAATCGAGACGCTCCACCACTGACGAGGACGAGAGAGGATGTCGAAGCAGCCAGAACTCTTGCTATGAGCATGTCCAGGCATCCAAGCATGCTGAAGATGAAGATGCGAGTTCCTGACTCGTGTGTAGTTTTGAGCTAGGATGTGTAGACTGCTGCCCGAGCTCTTTAGAAGTCTGCAACGCAAAGGCTTTTTATTCTTGCTGCAACAGCACGCCAGCGGAGTGAACTCGGTAGGGAGACTACACGAGGGAACGTCGGGAGGTTCTGAACCGAGCAGGAAGCAGCATACAGCTGATGTCTCGTATAAAGGAAGACCAGCACGAAGAAAGTCTGGAGATTACTAGAGCTTGTTGAAGTTCTCCTGATGTTTTGAAGCAATAATCTGCAGAATCTACACAATAAGCATATCACGTCAGAATGAATGTCTGCCTGTGGTGCTGGATGTTATTAGATGACCCAGTGTTAAACTTTTACAAATCTGAAAGCAATGTTCTGTTTCAAAACACGCAAAGATGGCCAAATCCTGAGGTGCATACGTTTTAAACAGCAGCATTTCCACACAGACGTTTTCTGCAGCTTTCAAACAGCGAAAATAACATTCTGGAACATTGTAATTGTAATTGCTTAGAAGGTGGTGATTAATTTTCTATCATTTTCTGCAGATCACAGGTTTATATTAATACATTATGATTTCTATAGTAACAGCTCATATTTAGCCCGACTTAAACGGATTAAAAAACGTGTGAAATCATTGATATGGTGAAGTTTTGTGCAAGCAGATGTTTATTTAACTTTTATGGAAGGAGTCTCCAGTGTCAGTGCACTGAGAGAGAAACAGTTTTTTTTTCTTCCGCACACAGTCCTTTTACAGACATTACCACGGTTTAAAAGTAGCTTTATAGAAATAGTTACTATACTAGTAGTTAAAGTAATAACTCCGCCCACAAGAAAGTAATATACACTGAAAATATAGACTCAGGGATCGATAACAGTCGACCCCATTAATCAACCTGAGGCTCGAGACTTTGTCTCCTTGACATTGTGCATATTGCAATTTTGTTCTTCATGAATCTTATAATCCTTGGCAGAATGATTCGAGCTTGCTGTGGGCATCTTTATTTAAACGTTGGCACACTTCTCCCTGCTTTTCCCCTGGTGGAGGCGAGGTCGTGATTCATTTTGTTCATAAATCTCAAGTTCAAGTCTTTGATTTAAAGCCGAGTGTCAGTTGTTGTTGTTTTTTTTTTTTTTTAAATTGGACTCGAGTCTGAAGTCATCGAATTCGTGCCTCAAGTCCCCACCTCCGCTGTTTACTCACTGAGCTCAGGTTATAGAGACAGGGCGGTGCATCTTCTACTAACAATTTTAATCTTCAATGAAGAAACATTATACATACTCCATACTATGCTCTTTTTTTCCCTATCCTTTTTAGCACAGCTCTAAACCACAGGTTTATATAACTGCGGTCTTTCTCATCTGTTATCGTTTCTATAGTAACATCTCATTCACAGGGACTTGTACGACTTGCAGCCACATAAACAGCTATGACATGGTGATACGGTGACATTTGATATGGTGAAGTTTTCTGTAAGGAGAAGTTTATTTAACATTTATGGAAGGAGTCTCCAGTGTCAGCGCTTACAGTCAGAGGTAAAGCTGTAACTTTAACCTTTCCGACATCTCCAGGACAGAAGAGTTTACACTTCTCGGTAATATGACAAGCATAATAAAGTAATTTGAAACAGAAAAAAAACATGACGTCGTTCTTTAATAAATTGCATTTGTTGGTAAATTGCTGTTTAATGTAAGGAAGAAAACACTTCGGCATGTGCTGTTACAGGATAACAATCAACGTCAGTGTGGTAACAGTAACTCTGCTCTATTACACCACCCTGTTGTTGATTATTTCCCTGTGACAGCACAACACACAGTGTTTTATTCCTTGCTTAAAATGTATGAATTTGACTAAAATTTCTGTCTGAAATCCTATCTGAGAAGCAGATGCTAGTGACCTGGATAATGTCCGCAGAGAATATTATCAACATTTATAAATATAAATGGAAATATCTGAAGAGACATCTTGCCATATGTAAACAAGTAAATATACATAGAGTATATATAAACCCCAGTGTTTGCATCGTGGTTTCCATAGTGACAAATGCCATATGCTTGTGGTTTTTTGTGTTTTGGTCTTATCTCCGCCCCCAGTTCCATCATTGCTATCTTACCTGATTGTGTATTAGTTCTTGATTAGTTCACCCATTTATACCCTGTTGTGTCTGTGAAACCTTGTGAAGTCTTTTCGTGTATTTCGTGTTTCCATATATGGAATCAATGAGACCCACATTCCCATATATTGTCTTAAAGACCACGCTTTCTGTGGTCTCCAGTTTGAATACAGCTCTTACTGGATGTAGCTAAAAAAAATTGGCAACACTTTCAAAAACTTCTCAGCTTATGGATGACAATTTAGATGTGGTGTGACCTTGGAAATTTTTAACCAGAAAAAAAACCCTCCATTCTGCTGAGTTTCTTCTAAAAAAAAAACCTTATTTTATACATACATCTAAGAAAGAACAGCATGAACTGTTGGAACCCTCACACTACACCTCCACACTGAAACCTTCAAACCTTGTCCTAAAGAATAAGCGTCAGCCCTGTGAAACAAATTGTGAAGTTTTCCAGAGTTTTGTGCTCGCTCTCTCTCTCACGCTCTCTCTCTCTCTCTGCACCACAAGGTTAGATTTCTAGTGTCTTGTGTCTGAGGTGAGCTGGTTAGACTTAATGCTCAAAATCCTTCAGCATCTCTACCTCAAGAGTTCAAAAATGAATAAAAGAGGCGAAATGGAACGTCAAGATTCAATTGTCAGTGATGGGTGTTGGGAATTAAACAACGAAGTGAACGCCAAACATCAGATTTAAGAATTATTTTGCTGTGGGACTGAAAAACAGAAGGAAAACATGATGTCAGAAGAGAAGAGCATTAAAATAGTATCCACACACTACCACTACCACCACTTACATGGAAGCTTCAGTCCCATTAGTGGCCATTTGGGCCAGAAAATGGTTCAGCTTTTTTCCAGTAATGTGCATGTTTTTCTCTGTATATTAATAGGCACTGAGGAGTGAGACCAGGAATCCTTTCCTACCAGACAAATATAAAAAATTACTTACTTTCATTTTAGCAGGGAGAGAAAAGTGCATTGAGATGGAATAAAAAACCAGGACACCAACCTTCATACCTTCCTGGAAGTAAGGGTTTCTTGAAAGTGCTTTGGATGGGTTCAACATGAAAGCTTTTGTGAATCAGGAATCCTTAGTCGAGCCTTGTCCCCAAAGGGCAAGCTGAGTCTAAATTTCCAAAAAAAAAAAAAAAAAAAAAAAACCCTTTTAAAAGTATCCACTTTAATAATGGGTTGCTTTACAATTGCCTTATTTATTAAACATAAAACTTCACATCAGATTTACAAAATCTTTTCCCCCCTTTTTAAAATTATACAAATAAAGTGAAAAACAATCAGAAAATTTTGTAGGTTAAAAAAAGAAAAAAAAAAACAACAACTTATAATAACCTAGTTGCATAAATGTGCACAACCCTAAACTAATACTTTGTTGAAGCACCTTTTGATTTTATTACACCATTCGGTCTTTTTGGCTAATGATGCTAACACCACCATGCTTCCCCATGGGTATGGTGTTCTTTTGGTGATTTGCTTTTTTTTTTTTTGCACCAAACATCCATCCATCCATCCATCCATTTTCCGTACCACTTATCCTACACAGAGTCTGGGGCCTATCTCAGAAAAATCGGGGCACCGATTTTACCAACCCATCGCAGGGCACAATCACACACACATTCACCTCACATATTCACACATTATGGACAATTTGGAAATGCCAGTCAGCCTACAACGCATGTCTTTGGACTGGGGGAGGAAACCGGCGTACCCAGAGGAAACCTGCGCCAAGCATAGCTTTTGGAATTGGTCTCATCAGACCATAACCCATTTTGCCACATGGTTTGGGGTGAGTTAGTTGAGCTTGGATGTTTTTTGTGAGAAAGGGCTTCTGTCTAGCCGCCCTACCCCATCGCCCAGACATGTGAAGAATACGAGAGATTGTTTTCACATGCAGAGAGTAATCAGTACTTGTCAGACAGTCCTGCAGCTCCTTTAATGTTGCCTCCCTGGTAAGTTTTTGTCCTGTTCTTGGTGATGTCACTGTGGTGCTCCATTTTCTCCACTTGTTGATGATGGCCTTCACGGTATTCCATGGTACATCTAATGTTTTGGAATTTTTTTTTGTACTCCTCTCTTGATCGATAGCTTTCGAAAGTGAGACCCTGTACAGGCTTTGTCAGCTCTGTGCAGACCATGGCTTCATCAGTCGGATGAAACCAAGAAGATGTGAAGAAAATCCTACAGAAACAGCTGATCTTTATTTGGGGTTAATCAGAATAATTTCACTGATGACAGCTGATGATAATTACTTTTGAACATGAGATTGAATGTGATTGGTTCATTCTGAACACAGCCCCAATTATAAAAGGGTGTACACACTTATGCAACCAAGTTATTATAACTTTTTTATTTTTTTTCTATCTTTCCCTAAAAAGTTTCTGATTGTTTTCCCACTTCATTTTTACACGTTGTAATTTCACACGGAGGGTGGAAAAAGTTCTGGCATGATTTATCTTGGTTTAATTTTTTTTCACCACAATAACTTGCCATTTTAACAGCGGTGTGTAGACTTTTATATCCCCTGCATGCTGATAACCCCCAATCATCTGTAAATTACCAAGCACGTCTTCAAGATACAGTTGATTTACATTTAGCCATAAAACTCCATAAAAGCAGAGGTGATAATGACAGAATGATGACCAAAGGGTGAAAGACAATGAATAAAACTCCTACCATGTATCCTCTACCAAGTGATAGAAAAGTGTGTGTTAAGACACACAACCAAAAACACACAGGGGAACCACGTTTACTGCTAATGAGCTGCTACTGTAGAGCAAGACACACCCCTGGCGGTGGGACGTATACATTCTAGAAAGTGTTTAATCGGACAAACACAAACCTGGTACATCGAATTTTTTAAAATTGTTTTCCTGATGTGATGAACTATTTTATATAAGCTACTTTGTTTTTTTCCCCAGTCATATTGGTGTCCATAACACTAAGGGTTCAGCTTGAAAAGAGCAATTTTGATATCTGGAGCACTTTATGTAATTTCATGAATCTGTTTATGTAAAAATAGCGTTACAAGTTTATGATGGTTTAGAAATACAAAACAAGTGCCAAAGCGTTCTTCCCTTAATCGTTTACCTCCACCTTGAGATTTCACTTGACACCAAATTACCTTTTGCAGAGTTCTGAAAAATCCCACGCTAACATTATCCAGTCAGATTTTTTTTTTTAAGGCTGTGGACGTCCCTGAGCGAGGCTGAGTCAGCTGGAGATATTGTATTAGCATTAAAAGAAAGTCAGATGTGCACTTATCCATGTGCTAGCCTTGGTTTTTTTTTTTTTGCTTGATCTCCCTGGATTACTGCAGGAATATGGCAGTAAAAAACGCTCACACTGATTGAATGCTATTAGCTGTTAACTTCACGGCTCCCTTTAACTGAAGAATCCATACCATCCTCTAAGACTGAACAATATATTCAGCCTCTAATATTTTCTTTGGTATTCGTGATTCAGGTCTATAGGGAATAGCAGTGTGGTGGCAGCGCCGTCTCAGGAACCGGGCCACTGCACCAGAACAGGTTGTTTTGCTGTCAAACTGTGTTTTGCTTTTGATTTATTGATGGGCACACGAATCATATTCTTCCTATTTTTTTCTCTTTATTTTTTTTTTTTATTTTACTCTTTACTCTAGTTTTTCTTTTGTTTCTTTTTTCCTTCTTTTTTTCCCCCCTATCCTTCTATGGCCTTAATGGCTCATAAAAAAAGAGAGAAACAGAGGGGGTGGTATGTTTGTTTATAAAAAAAAAAAAGAAAGAAAAAAAAAAAAAAATGTGGAAACTGTTACATTATGTTACCCAGGCAGATTTTAGGAGAAATAGTCTGATGGAAATGCAATACAATAACATAAAAATACAAATGGAATAAAAGAGAAAAAAAAATAATTAAAAATAATCTCAAAGCCTTCATTTGCATTAAAGAAAACAAGCAGTGGCATGAATTTAAAAAAAGAAGAAAAAAAAGAAAAAAGAATATGATGATGAATTGAATGTGTTCTTGATTTGCAAAAATAATTTCTGCTCATTAGTAGATACGTCCCTTTATTAAGATTTATTAATACGTTCATTTATAAATGTAATCAATGCACTATTTATTTGAGCATTTTTTTCTATACTGGAAAGGCAGTGAAACATTCCAATCCATCTTGCTTGTATCAGATAAATAAATATCTAAATAAATATGCTATGAGAATTCAGTTTGCTGCACATATCTGGAAGGCTTTCCATTTAGAGCAAAACGGGCTTTTTTGCTCCATCGTAAAAAATTTAAGAAGATGTTACACGAACCAATCACATCAGAGCACCATGTTCAAGCTTCAGGTTAAACATGAGTTCAAAAACAGCTTTCACACTCGACCAAGCATATCAAAATCTCATTTTAAACAGTCCTGGGTCTGGAAAAGAATCCCAAATGTGCCAAATGTGAAAATGCCTATATAGTCTGCTACAAAAAGGGAAATTCTTTAAAACAGATGATATAGCAACACCACATGGTGGGTTAATCCCATAATGCAGTTGGGCAGCAGTCTTTAAGGTGTCCATGGAGACACTCCTTTAAGTGGAATTGGATCTATGGGTTGTTTTCAGTGGACAAGACGGATAATGACAGGGTTGCCATATTGGGCTAGTTTAAAAAATAAAACAAACAAACAAAAAAAATCTCTGCAGTCACTGAGATCTTGTTTCATCCCAAATAATCAGAATTAAATCTAATAAATGTTCCACAAGCAAATGCAGAGTGTGAGTGCAGACAGTGTGTCTATGACATACAGAGCCATTTCTGTTGTAAGATGTATTGCAAGGATTGGAGGAGCGAAAGGAGGTTAAGACCACAGACAAGTGCATGATGTCTGTACGTTAGAAATGCGTGTGCACCATGGTGACCTTGCAGAAGTAAAATGTGTCTCCCTTTTACACTGGGCTACTTTCAGGTCTTTTGTGTGTGTTTGTGTGCTGTATCGAACACAGCTGAACAAAGGTACGTCTAAAACTGCTCAAAACCTAAGGCTGCTAAGGCGTGTGCTAGATGACTGTAAGTTTTCAACTCTGGACATTCGATTATGATTATATTACTCTAAAAAGTCTCTAGGTAGTAGCCTATAGCATTATGTCATCATTAATGTCATCCAGCACCATGGAAATCAGTAGTCATGAGAACAGAAATAGACAGAAATAACAGTGTTCCAAGAATGAAACCGTGAGGAACACCAGCGATAAGATTAACTTGCGATGATACTTGTCATTCTCTGTGACGAACAATGCAAGGTCAATGCAAGGTCAGTGATCTCAGGAACAATTTCCAGCAGCGTCAGGTAAAGAATGATATCAAATAGACGAATAAACGTCCAGAATCTGAACTAATGAGAAGCTCATGGTCCGGGGAAGAAACAACCGTGGCATTTATAATGATCTGCGAGAACACGTTGTTAATGCTTATGCTAGCAAAACCTGCTTGAGGTAAAACACGTTTGGAATAAACTTTGTGCAATGGGACACGATTAAACTGTTACGTAATTACCAAATGTTTAAAACAGCCGAACAGTATAACAGACACGAGCAAAACCGAAATAAAGCCTCACAGAATTAAAAACAAAAGCAAGAAGATCAACAAAGCCCCATAGAAATGAGTCACAAGCTGGAACATGCCTCACCCGAAGCATTAACAATGCCCTGGATTTCCAGAATGACTGGATCTCCAGTGGAGCAGCCATGCAGAGGAGGTCAATACGGTAAAGTGGCATCGCAGGGAACTCAAATCAAAGCCGCAAAAGCTGAAAAGACACACAACACACGACACAGCTTGGCACAACACACTTAATTAAAGTAGAGGTTATTCATGAAGCATCTCTCGTGTAGCAGTTCCATCATAAACTACACAAAACATTCCCTTTATGCCACAGTGATTGGTCAGAAGGTGTTGATTAATTTCCTGTAACAGTAGGACAGTAGTGCAGCTGCAAATCACTTTATAGTTTCTATAGTAACGGCTCATTCAGAGGGACTTGTGTGACTACTTCACGGATGTTCTATAAACTATATACAGATTTAAAAAAATGATGTCTTTTCACAAATTAAAATTTGTAACTGCCGGCTTATTTCCTTGGTATAAGAGGAATAAATCACTCAGTGTTGTGCTGTTATAGGAAAATAATCCACTTTGGTAGCAGTGACTCTCTTTAATCCCACAACCCCATCATTAATTATTTTCCTACACCTGCACAACACAGATGCGTTTTAATTCTTACTTAATGAGGAAAATATTCAGTGATGGCGTGGTGCGATGTGATGAAGTGGAGTTACTGTTATCACGCTGAAGTTAAGTATTTTCCCATAACAGCATAAAAACGGGGTGTTTTATTCCTTACTTGATGAATATTAGAGGAAGATAGTCAACTCCGGGATGGTGTGATGATGCAGAGTTACTGTTACCAGGTAAGGGCAGGTAAGTATTATAGCAGCCTGATGTAGAAACTATAAATGATGTATTCAAGCCACTGCAGATTTTTTTTTAGGGGGCTGAGTTGCTGAGTTAAGATCTAACTCAGGATGTTAAATTTATTACAATGAAAAAAAAAATTGAGCTACAGAGACAAAAAAAAAAAAAAAACAACCAAAAAAACCTCCAACACAAAACCCACAGCAGAGATGTTCCTGTGCACCAGCGCTGGACCATAATCTTTTCCACCCTATATGATAATATACATCATTAGCTGGCATGCGAGTGTCCTATTACTCCCATTACAGCGGGATTTTTCTAAATAGGGGCACCCTGGCTGCTATCTAATCCAGTTTCCTATTCTGTGTGAGAAATTTGAGACAGATTAACAGATAGATTCTGTTCATAAATGGACGCATTGCTGCCAGTGGGCTCGTTGTACCCATGGCAACACGGACCTTCGGCTCACGGAGTTTTGTGTAGGTAGGCTTGTTGATCTTGGAGAAATCACACTCAGGCAAAACAATGTGGAATTTCTTCATTTCGGTCTGCTACATCCCACTGAGAGAGAAGCTTATCGTCCTGTTAGGCAGTTCGTTCCGAGAGTTGCATGCACCGAATTATAAGTCACAAGCTCCGCCTCTTTTTGTAAATCTTGGATTATGCTTCCTTTCTGAACATGATTCAGAAGACTTCCGAAAGGTTGGAATGAGGCAATTTGGAAAGACTCACTCTCTGAAACATCCCAGTGCAGCGATGCCTCGACTTGGTGTTTCGGACATACAGTATGTTCCTATATAACACATCTACATCATTACACTGCGTTCGGATTCTCAATTCTGACTAGTCAGAAGGTGTTGGTTAATTTTCTATGCTGTAGTTAAAATAAATCATCATTACTATAGTAACACAGGGAATTGTACAGAGGATGTTCCACATAAACTGATTTAGAAAATGTGTGTAATGATTGACATGGTGAATTTTTTTTTTTTCTGTAAAGGAATGTTTATTTAACATTTATAGAAGCTCCAACTTTCAGTTTTCGGACACCTTCGAGACAGATGGAGCTTACGCTTTGTGGTTTCCCCGTAACATGACAAACTGAGTATTTTTGAAAGAAAATAGAGAGGCTGGTGAGGGAACGTGTGTTTATAGCTGCTATAATGCAAGTGAGTAATTGTTTCATGGATGTTACACAACATTCATTACGACTATAAACAGACACAAAGTAGACGACATCATTCTTTAATAAATAAATAAAAAAAGTCCTTTGTAAATACAAGTAGGTTGTAAAAAGAGTTAAAAATTATCGACAGAATGTGTTTCAACAAATTGTAGACCTTGTTAGCAGACTTATATAATAACTCTGTCAATTGGAAAAATAACCCCGCCCACCATTAATTAGTGGGTTAAATGAATATGAACACAGCCTGCACTTAATATCCCATGTTCATATAAAACACATTACAATGGCTCTGATTTTTGTGGCACATATTTCATATGAATGATTAAAAATATAAGAAAATAAGAATTAGGCATTAGCTCAGGAGATTGCACAGGATTTGTGTGCGAATGCAGATTTATTAAAAGATCAAGCAGACAATCCTGATGATTCAATCTTAATTCCACATTCATTATGTAATTAAGGAAATATCTCAGCTAGACGTTACCTATAAAAGAAACACAACATATGAGCAATTAAAATCAGCATACAGAAAGAAAGAAAAGCAGGAGCCTGCACAGTCAAAAAAAAAAAAAAAGAATACAACAGATATAATATAGCATAATTATAGTGTTTGTATACAGTATGTACTGGTTATGTATACACTCACCAGCCAGATAATTAGGAACACCTGTACACCTGGTCGTTCATGCAATGCCTAAAACCATGCAGATACAGGTCATGAGCTTCAGGTAATCTCAAGCTTCACGTCAGACATCAGAGTGGTGGAAAATGTAATCCCAGTATCTGACGGTCTGGTTTGAGAATTTCAGAATCTGCTGATCTTTTGGGATTTTCGTGCATTTTCACGCCTCTAGAGTTTACACAGAATGGTGTGAAAAACAAAAAAAAAACAGCCAGTGAGCAGCAGTTGAGGCTTGTTAATGAGATAGTTCAGAAGTGAATGGCCAGGCTGGTTTGATTTACAGGAAGGATAGGCTAACTCAAATAACTGCTCTTTACAACCGTGGTGAGCAGAAAAGCACCTCAAAATGCACTTGCTGAACCTCGAGGTGGATGAGTTACAACAGCAGAAGACCACACTGGGTTCCACTCCTGTCAGCTAAGGACAGGAGGCTACAGTGGTGCACAGATTGGAAAAACATTGCCTGGTCTTACGAATCTTGAATACTGCATGAATCCATGGGCCTTGTGTCAGCAGTTCAGGCTGGTGGTGGTGGTGTAATGGTGTGCGGAATGATTTCTTGGCACACACTGAGCCCTTTAACACCAATCAAGAATCGTTTGCTCATCACATGCATCACTCTATGCGAAAAATTTACCATTTTTAGAACGGCTACTTCCAGCATGATAATGCACCATGTCACAAATTCCTCTCAAGCTGGTTCCATGAACATGACAATTTCTTTCGAGTTCAGGTTACTTCAGTCCTCATCAAATGAGTAACAGGGTTGAAATTAACTGAGTTGAGTTTTTAGCATACAATTAACAAATACCTAGTGGTTAATTAGGATCCATGCTAATTACAGACATTAAGGACATTAAGGACATTCATCATCCAAGGACTGTACGCTTGGACTGTATGCTAAATTTGCTTGTCATTGAAAATGAACACATTCTCTACAATAGCTTCCCTTCAGCAGAAATCTGAGTTTAAAATGTTCCTTTTCTTCACGGGATAAATAACACACATTTCGTCTTTCACGAGTCACATGTGATGTGGAAATAAAACGTGAAAAACATGTAATGTCCTGAAATTGCTCATGAACATGAGATGGATAAAACCACATGTCAAAAATGATGTGAAAATAATGACACATGACTACAGATGAATAGAAAAAGGTGAATATTAAAAAAATCACATGTGGAAATAAATAAATCATGTAAAAACATGATGATGTAAAGTGTAAAAATACAAAATAATGTTTAAAAATGATTATTGTGGAAAAAATTAAATGTAAAAAATAAATGAATCCCGAAAAAAAACGTGTCTATGCTGTATATGAATCAAATGTAAAAAAAAAAAAAATACTTGTGGAAATAAATTAATTATTTAAAAAATATCACATATGAAAATAAATAATCAATTTAAAAAAATCACATGGAACCTAAATGGTGTGTAAAACGTGGAAAATGAATTGTGAAAATTTGTGTGTAAAATAGCTGAATCAAACATGAAAACACTCATGAAAATAAATAAATCATGTATAAATAACACATGGAAAATGAATCGTGTAAAAAAAAAAAATTACATATGAAAAAAAAAATGAAAATAAACAAATCAAGTAAAAATAATGACCTGAAAATAAAATAATAATAAAAAAAAAACATGAGGAAAAAGTGAAAAAAAGACACATGAATAAAAAAAAAATGAATCAAATGAAAGAAAATAAAAATAAAAATTTTGAAATAAAAATAAATAAATAATGTGAAAATAAAAACATATGCACTACGTTTGAAGCCTGCATGAAAAGTCATATGTAAAGCGTCTAAAACCTACGAGTTTTCCGTAAGCAGAAGAAACGGTGTGTGTGACTTTGCCTCCTCCGTCAGTTGGAAGTGAGGAAACAGGAGCGACTGAATGACAGTAATTCCTCCTATAACTGCAGCTTCCTGGAAACCGTTCAGTCCCTCTGAGTTTATAATATCGTGGTATTTTTGTGTAGTCGAGGGTTTTACTGTACGTGTAAAACACGTGTAGCCTGTAATGACACGCTGCTTTAACTGTATTTTATACGGACTGTAATGAAGCAGTCGTCCCTCTGAGGATTCAGTTATTGTTATTATTTTCCTTAATGGCTGCAAATACTGTGTTCGCAACTAGCTGTGGGAAAAAAAAACAACATAATGATCCTGTTTACTCCATTATTGCATACAATGTGTGTGTGTGTGTGTGTGTGTATTGGGGAAGGTTTGTGGCTGTGTTTCAATTTGACCACAAAAACATGACATTTTACAGAAAAGCGTTTCCTGTACAGTGGGTTAGAAATGTGCAAGCTGTTTTTCTACTTCTGATGTAAGCAGATAGATAGATAGATAGATAGATAGATAGATAGATAGATAGATAGATAGATAGATAGATATCTGGATAAAATTGTGGTGATGGGAACCACAGAGGTTGTCTGTAAAGCACTTTGCATGAATAGCAATTTCCTTTTCTTTTCTTTTTTCTTTTCCTTTTTTCTGAAACATTTGCGTATTGATGAGAGAAAGTGCTTAACCTTCAAACAGCATCAGTTTCACACCTCATGCTGTCGAGCCACATGCAGTACGAGCAGCTAGAGATGCACGTCAACCACATTTCAACCTGATTCAGGAGCGTATTCTCTTCTGGTTTACTGAAGGCAACCTGTCATTGATTGTTTTCCCTCAACAGCATGACACCGTTGTTTTATTAAAATTTAAAATTTCCCAAAGTTAGTGATACATAAAAGGAAAATTTGGTGAAAGAGTATCTATTTACTTAGTATCCTGAGGTGTTTTATCACAGCAATTTGCACACACTTTTTATTTAATTACTTATATAATAACGAATGCCACATCATCATGCTATTATGTATTTAATATATACTATTTTAAATATATTGTTGTGCATGTGTGTGTCGATGCTGTTTCCAGCCAGATAATCTGCAGTGTGTAATGCAGGTGTGTGAGGAGAGTGCCCACTCGCCACTCAGGATAGTGGTCACAACAGAAGCCCTGGAATACATTATTGATGGTTGTTTTGTTGGCTGGGATGAGGAAGTCTTTGGGGAGGTAAGGGGTCATGAGCTTCTGGCCTGCACTCACACACTTCATGTGTCCAGACACTTTGCTCAAGGCCACTGGCTCTGCTGAAATCCTAAAATACCTGGTGAAAAAGAAGAAGACAAAAATATCTTAGCCCACCACTGCTGCTCATACAGCATGGCTTTTTTTTTACCTTAATGCATGGTGGGTACAAACAATCACAATATACCAACAAGACCAGCACATAATGGTTGGACCAACTCGGCCCAGCACAGACCAGCACAAACCAGAGGAAACCAGCTTGGACCAGTAGAAACAAGCACAGAGCAGCAGAAGCCAGCTCAAACCAGCACAGACCAGGATAAACCAGAGCAAACCAGCACAGACCAGCACAAACCAGCACAAACCAGCACAAACCAGCTCAGACCAGAGGAAACCAGCTTGGACCAGTAGAAACAAGCACAGAGCAGCAGAAGCCAGCTCAAACCAGCACAAACCAGCACAGACCAGCTCAAACCAGCACAGACCAGCTCAAACCAGCACAGACCAGCAGAAACCAACAGAAACCAGCTCAAACCAGCACAGACCAGCACAAACCAGCACAGACCAGCACAAACCAGCAGAAACCAGCTCAAACCAGCACAGACCAGTTCAAACCAGCACAGACCAGCATAAACCAGCGCAAACCAGCACAAACCAGCACAGACCAGCTCAAACCAGCACAGACCAGCATAAACCAGCGCAAACCAGCACAGACCAGAAGAAACCAGCGCAAACCAGCACAAACCAGCTCAAACCAGCACAGACCAGCAGAAACCAACAGAAACCAGCTCAAACCAGCACAGACCAGCACAAACCAGCACAGACCAGCATAAACCAGCTCAAACCAGCACAGACCAGCATAAACCAGCTCAAACCAGCACAGACCAGAAGAAACCAGCTCAGACATGGTCTTGTTTTCAGCAATATTACCTACACCATATCTCCAAAGAGACAAGCTGGACTCCTTTTGTTGGTGTCCTTTAACTTTAGTGTATATGTTATTCTATCCTCAAAGGGAAACCCATCATTTCAGATAAAGGATCTTTTTTTAAAAAAAAAAGATCTTGGCCTTAAACTTGCGACTCACTGCTTAGAAACATTTACAACATTCAACCTGAGTGAAAAAGAATTTCAGCTCTCTTTATCAGGTTGCTAACAGAAAGAAGCTGCAGAAATTCAGGGTGTGAACGTGAAACTAAAATATTGAGTTCCTGCTGCATGGTGTGTTATAACGTTCCCTGAGGTTTCAGGTAGTGTAAGGAATAAAACATTTGGAGTGGTGTGAAGAAGCATCACTCTGAAGTTGGTTATTTTTCTATAACAGCACATTTATTCCAAATATACCACGGCAATTTGCTAACAATTACAATCTTTTATTAGTTAAAGAAGGACACGTCACAATTTTTATACCGTTATAGCTACATTTAATGTCGAAGTTATTCCTGTTCTCACTTATGTTATAGCAGCTATAAACAGTCGTTCCCTCACCAGCCTCTCTTTTTTTCCCTCTCTTGAAGTTAATAAGACAAAAACAACGCAGCTTGTCATGTTACTGAGAAACTGAAAAGAAGATGTCGGAAAGCTTCAAGTTCCAGCTTTATCTCTGACTGTTACAAAGCACTGACACTGGAGACTCCTTCCATAAATGTTAAATAAACGTCTATTGTCATTAAGAAAACTTCAAACTTATCAATGATTACACAAAATTTTAAAATATGTTTAGTATTATGCTTAGATTATGTGTAGCGTCCGTCACACATCCCTGTGAATGAGCTGTTACTATAGAAACGGTACTATATTAAAAAAAAGTGTCTCACTTCACTTTTTCGGTTATAACCTGAGGCACTGAAAGTGCTATAAACATGACTTATCATGCATTCTATTAATTTATAAATGCATTATAGAAAAAACATTTCTATAAACCATAATGCGTTTTCATAAATATTTATATCAATGACTCTAATGCCTTTTTTAACGCGTTGTGTTAATGCATGATAGGACAGTGATAATAGTTTATTACTTATTACGCATGTTACCGAAAAAAAAAACAATCAGTAAGCATTTCAGTGGCAGCTGGATCAGTTCCTGCTGAGCGAATTCAACAAATCCCAGCTGTCATGAGCGCTGGGACGTCGTGTAGATTCTCACAGGAAGTCCTGTCTCTGGCTTGTGGCTGAAATGTGTATCCTTACCAGGCTGGTGCTTCTGTTCCTCCAGGGCAGAGAAAAATGAGAATTATCTGATCAGAAATTGGACGTTGTGTCTGTTACTGTCACAGAGACACAGATAAAAGTTTCATGTGAAAGAGAACTGAAAAAAAAAAAAAAAAAACCTTCAGGAACCAGAGGATTCAGAGTCTGAGATGATCTACCAATTTTATGCAGATTACAGTGACCATTAAATATTTTAGATATTTTATACGACAGCGCAATACGCTTCTTCTATTACGTTATTGTTTCCGTAGTAACGGCTCTTTCGCAAGGAATTGTACCCCGGACACTCCAAATAAATAGGTTAGAAAATGTGTATAATCTTTGATATGGTGAATTTTTCTGTGGTATGCTATTTAACATTTCCGGAAGGAATCTCGAGCGTCAGCGCTTTGTAGAAGTCAAAGGTAAAAGCCACAACTCTGACATCTTCGACATCTTTATGACATCTTCAGGATGGAGGCGTTTTCGGTTCTTTGCGGTTTCTCAGTAACGTGACAAACCGAGTTGTTGTTGTTTTTTTTTTTTTTTGTAAATTATATTCAGGAGAGAGAAAATTATTTATTTATCTATTTACCTCAGTTTCTTCCAAAAATAGTAGTTAATTTATTACTACATGTTAAATTTAGCTTTCGTTGAGGACTATAACTAATAATAAGTTAATTAACCCCATATCAGTCCAATAAAACTCTGCTCTCAGAGAATATACAGTATATATCAACAGACAATTCCTAAATGATTCAGAGATGATTCAGGAATCTTATTCGAAAGACACTTACCACGTGGTTTATCTTAAACCTGCTGCTGCTTTGCCGTGTTCGTTATCAGACATCCAACTAAATCCGACATCATTTACACTCTGTCAGCAATTTTGAACACCAAATTTATTCTCCCATTATTCTTTTAATTTCGAGCTACTGTTTGTCTCAGATGGGAAACAAATCATAGGACATTTTCTATTTTAAAGGTTTTGTGGACTTTTTATTCCTTCTGATGCCAGAATTCATATAAAATGTACCGCTGCAGCCAAGAGTTAACAAGATCAGCACCACGGACAGAGACACATAATTCAATACAATTCTATTTTATTTGCTTTGTGAAGCTTTTCAACAATAGACATCATCACAAAGAAGCTTACCAGAAGGCAGAACGTGATTCAGAGCCTTGGGGCTGTGTTCAGTTCAAAAAAAATATGTCAGTATTTACAAATGGAAGGTTATGTGTATTTAGAATTGGGTTATGCAGGTGCCCAAGTCAACAGAAGCTAAGTTAAGGCTCGAAAACTCAGTAGATTTGCCTAAAGCTCAGCCTGAGTTCAGTCAAAACCAGTGAACAGAACCAAGACACATGAGAGTATAAACGGGTGGTATAACCTTGGTGCAAAGCTGAAAGTATGAAAGCGACAGGTTGCTTTTGTTAGAGTCCTCCACACTGCACTGTTAAACTTTGGCTCAGAAAGCTAATGCTAAAAAGGTCTATGTCACTAGCGTCGCTGTACCCCGTAGTGGCGGGGCAATAGTGCAGCCTGTCCAGCGCGACAGTCTCTGAATTAAACAAGGAGCTTCATAACATTTTCTGGCATTTTGTGCATTCAGATTATTACAAATACATCAGTGGTTGCCAGATTTGTCAAGAGTGTATACTTTTAAACACAAGCTTTTGCCTTTAAACCCCAAAAATGTATGGGATAGAAAATGTAGACTGAAGAAGGAAATAGTGCCTTTTTTTTTTCTTTGCTGTAAAATGTAATACTATGTAAACAAGAGTAAAAAACAAGAAACAATTTACAAATGAAAAATAAAAAAGACTAATATAAGGATATATGTATGAAAAGATGGCGAGTGTCGAAACAAATCTAATAGGAGTCTATTATATTGCTATTAAAATATTGCTTAATGTATAGTCCTAGCCGTAATTATTACATTAATCACTGCAAATTTGGTTTAATTTAAGAAAATGGCTTCCATACTCATTATTCAGCAGTGCGTAAAATAGATCCAGCACATTCTATTATTTTGAAATGTATTTATTTATTTCATATTCAAAGTAGTTCAAAGTAAGGATTGTACATAATTGAGGCACGCGTCTGCTTTAGACAAACTCCGCTCTTTGTGCATAACTCTCAGTAGCACTGTAGTTGCATGTGAGTTCTGAATACAGCTGTGTGCAATTTTCCAATTAAACTCTTTGCTTTGTGTGTTTAGCTCAACTCTGAATACAGCTCTGAATACTGTATAGCTCAGGAACAAAGACAGAAGAAAGAAGAACCCTCGAGAAGAAACTGACTTGAAAGGGAGTCCATCTTCTTCTGGGTGACACAAATGAAATTCTGAAGAATTCAAATGAACCAGGGTTGAATTTTGTTGGATATTACATCAATAAATTGATAGAAAAGGTATAAAGACAAGCCACCTCACAAGCTCTTGATTTGTTAGTGTGAATTGAATTTGCTAATGGAGGACTGCGTTGAAATACACACGTCTGTTCTAAGCAGAGCTAGACAACAGCACGAGCACACACACACACACACACACACACACACACACACTCACACTAGAGGCTGGATCGTTCTATTAATATCTCCTAATTTAACCTGTTTGCTTTCTGATTCCACAGATGGCATAATACCTTCAACACAATGGTGAGAAAAAAAAAATCTGCCCTCTGGAGCCAAATGACACTCGCAGCAGCGAGCCTGGGTTCACCTTCTTCACTCCGTCCTCCACAACTTATTAATAAATTAGCCTTCTCAGGCTCAACCTGCCATCCGTGTGAGAGTGTCTATGTTCATAAAGTGCCTTCGGCTGCGTACGGCATCACGTCCAGACGGCAGGCTGCACGGATATATCGAGAAAGTGAATTGTGTGACAAATTGAACTGTGTGATGTTCAGGTATCCTCTATGTCCTCTGTGATGTTCTTCCTTATGTTCTTCTGACCTTCTCATTCTTTAATCCAGCCATATAGAGAACCATGTTCGGTTGAGACGAGAAGAAACTACACAGCCACACTGTATATTCAGTAGTGCAGCTGCAAATCACAGGATTCTTCTTCTTCTTCTTCTTATTATTATTATTAAATGCGCTCCTTCTGAAACATTACCGTTTCCATAGGAACAGCTCACTCGCAAGGACTGTTGAAGTTTCTCGTTAACATGACGAGCTGTGCTTTCTCAAACCGAAAAAAGAGAGGCTGAGGAGAGAACGACTGTTTGTAGCTGCTATAATATAAGCGAGAACAAGAACTGATTGCATAAGTATTCACCCCCATTGCTTTGGCTCTTTCGGGAATAGATATGGTTACCGCATCAAATGTTTAGCTTGCTAATTAAGAATTCTATATCATCAGCATGTTTTGTCAGTAGTTGAGTTTATGGCCCTGAGTGTTTTGCTCTAGTTTGCCCCCACATTAGAGTAACATTTAGTATTTAGTTTGTTCTTTTTCTCAGTATCAAGTTCTTTCTTAAAACATGTTTTTATTATTAAAAGCCTTTGTGCATTTCTGTGCTTATTTCTGCAAGAGTTGTTACCTTTGAGATGTAGAATTCTCTGTACTCTTCACCTTTTCTTGCCCTTCTTCATTAAATCAATTCTGGCATTCACTGATTATTCAAATCTGAAAATCACAGATAAAGGTCACGATTAAAGCTGGGACGAGATGCTTCTTCACGTCCTTGTAGATGATGTAACAGAGACTTTAATGTGCTGTATCCTTTAGCTTTAGGTCACACATTATATTGTATCCATCTGGTTTTGCAGTAAACTCACTAAAATCTGAATTAAGACGTTTAAAGCTTAATTATCTGCATTCAAATCAGAAAATATCGATCGCATGTGTGCTTTTCCAGGAAGGTGGTTAAGCTCTGAACACACTTTCTCCTTTCATATTTACCGAGCAGCTTTGCCTAGCTAGAGTGCTTTGTTTACGCATAATTACTTTATTGTCAGTTATCGATAAAGCAAATTGGCAGAGGTCGAGTGTCCACATCGGCTGTTTTTCAACCCTGCAGCTCGATCGCAACTTTCCATTTTTCAGTTCTATAGCAAATATAGTGAGGAAATACGCTAAATATTACCATGTGATCTGTACAATTAATGATAAGGCGATGTCCTCATACATTGTGGCTGGATGCTCGACTGTAGTAGAAACAGTGGTGGTGTAATTTATTATTCAAGGCATGATTTACAGCCAACCAATCTCACAATAACATTAACAGGAAGGAAATAGAATACCTTGATATCAGTTTCAATGAAAATGAATAAAATATCACACTAGTAATAGTAATACCCTAACTTGTCTGCTGGATAGTAGCTTTCAAACTGAAACAAAAATCCCCATTTTTAATCCTGTTGCCCAAGATAGCAGCTGCTAGCCGAAATGTAGGGCATGAAACACTCCGTGTCATGCTGTTACAGTAAAATAATCAACAACAGGGTTACTGAGTTGCTGCTACAATGCCGAAGTTGATTATTTTTCCATAACGGCACGTCCTCAAGGGTTTTATTCCTCTTATATGGCAGCAATTTTCCAATGTTTACATTTTTTATTTAGTAAGGACTGCACGTTTTATCCATTTAATGTTGTGGAACAGCTGTGAAACAAGTTGTAGCACAAGTTCTAAACAGTCACCAGGCTCTAGTTATTTTCTCGCATTCGTGGTTAACAAGACAGAAAAATGCAGCTTGTCGTGTGACCAAGAAACTGCAAAGCAGCATAAACTGCTCTGTTCTGAAGATGCTGGAAAACTTACTGACTGTTACAAAGCGCTGACACTGGAGATTCCTTCCATAAACGTTAAGTAAGTGACTCCTTACAAAAAAAAAACGTATAAAACCATATCAGTGATTAACACATTTCTTAATCTGTTCATGTGAAGTGTCCTCCACTACAATAGAAGTGAAAACGTATTAATATAAACCTGTTATTAGTAGCTGCACTACTGTCAGGGCTGCTGTTACAGGAAATTAATCAACACCTTCTGACCAATCGGAACAGCACTGTGGTGTAAAACGTAATCAAACAAATTAAGTGAAGTGTTTTTTTTTTGACATCTGAAATGGTTAAATGCAGAGAAATCATAATGCTGACCTTTCAAGAACATCATTACAGCGTAGATATGAAACAAAGTTATGTCAAGTGGTTATTTAATTTGTCTTAGCAGAGGTACTTCGCTTGAGTGTTTACAAATCTGCCGCTTGGAGACCTGTTTTTCTGCACGTTTGGGTGATTTTTTTTTCTAATCCAAACTCATCAGATTCCACTCATGCACTAATTACCAAGTCCTTCATGAGCTGAGATAGAGAACGGAAAACACTGAAGTGAGTTCCTCTGAAATCAGGATGAAGGTAATAAAACACACAGAGAGATAATAGAGAAAAACCTTTGAATAATGCTCGTTCATTGAATTATTATTCAATTCAATTCAATTCAGTTTTATTTGTATAGCGCTTTTAACAGTGGACATTGTCACAAAGCAGCTTTACAGAAATAAATGGATTCACAAAAAATATATTTGAATTTATCACTGTGAATTTATCCCTAATGAGCAAGCCAGTGGCGACGGTGGCAAGGAAAAACTCCCTTATTATTATTATTATTATTATTATTATTATTATTATTATTATTATTATTGTGTTAGCATTTCTATCATCTACCTGTTGGCAAATTTCTGTGATATAAGAGGAATAAAACACTTTGGGACACGCTGTTTCCATGATTAGCTAGAAAAACTCTTCAAGTTGCTTCATCACATGACTTCATCATTGATTATTTTCCTGTAACATCACAACACGGAGTGTTTTATTCCTTATGTGACAGACCTATGAATTAT
Organism: Pangasius sanitwongsei; assembly: GCA_037576675.1. Taxonomy (NCBI): domain Eukaryota; kingdom Metazoa; phylum Chordata; class Actinopteri; order Siluriformes; family Pangasiidae; genus Pangasius; species Pangasius sanitwongsei. The sequence continues at coordinate 21,511,193 of CM075019.1, read as the reverse complement.
TCTCTCTCCTTCTTAACGAGCTTGTGTAATACTAATTTAGCGAAAGTGAATCTAAACCATGTACCTGCATTTTCTGAAACATATATTTTGGGATTTTTTTAATACACATGCTTGAAATTCCTAAAATGTATAATTTGTGAATATATGTTTAAGGTATGAAATGTATTTAATTTTGAAAACTGAAATTGAACTGAATTGCTGGAAACAAACAACACTGAGTAGAAAACCAACGCATTTCCTTTTAATTTTTTATTATTATTTTTCAATTATTTTCAAGCTACTTGTGTTTTTTGTTTGTTTTGTTGATGTATTTTCCACATACTGAACCTGTGGTGCCTTGATGGAGTTCTCTCAGTGGAAATGTTGGTAGTTAGCAGTGGATGTAAAACACACCAGCAGGTATCTACTACAATTTTTGAATAATTACCTGCTTGCTAATTTTACTTTTTTTTTTTTTTTTACGCCCAGCTGTCAACTTAAATAGGCTATACAATAAAAGCTGCAGGCCCTAGTGGGTCCAAAGAGGGCTTTTGTAAGTTCTGCATGAAAGAAATTGATGCCTTGACATTTATAATTTGTGTCAAACGTTTAAAGCCATTATGACTGGTAGCTTAAGTGTTAACTGTCCATATAGGACTGCTACAAGAACTTCAGAATCAGGACCAATTCACCACCTTCTGTTAGAAATGTAGCTAATTTTTCTTCTGATTCTTCTATGTGTACACAAGTCAAAGGATGCGACATATTTTCGAGCTGCTTAATACTGAAAAAGTGAATATTCTGGAGAAAATGCCTGAATATCTTTAGAAAAGCTGTACGAACTGTGACTTTTGTTTTCTCCAAGTGTATCTGTAAAAATCCATTCTATAGATTAGCCTTATCTGTGAAATTGTGTAAAATATTTGGTTACAGGGAATCTGTGAAACTCGTACCAGCAATTTGGCACAAAATGGTGAGCTCATGCCTACAGTCGTCCGAAAATAGCCCTGCTCTAAATATGATCAGAAATGAAGAATGAGAATATGTTATATACTGATCATACTTAATCCGCCTCCAACCCATCCGTCCCCATTTCCTTTCATTCACTTACATGACTAACGCAGCTGCTTGTCTTTCATGTATATAAATGCTGTGAGCTATTCCAAGACCCTTAGGCCACAGATCTTCTGTTCCACTGCTGAGAAACCAACACAAGCTCTCTTTCTCCTTCTTTTCTTCATGGTTTAAAGGGATAATGGACAATTTCCAAAACACCCACAAGGAGAACTTGTATTTAATCAGAGATGGAAAATAATCCAGTGAATGTGCTTAATTACAGCAGTACTTGAGTAAAATTTTTGGGCGATTTGTACTTTACTCAAGTATTACTGAAACCTCTATTCTGAAATACTTACTTTTTTACTGCTTACGTCTTCATTTTTGACTTTCAAATGCCTCCCAGAGTGGAGCAACAGAAAAAAAAAAACATTCAGATCACAGAAACACTAGCCAATCATAGCCATCTGTGAGCTCATGTCTGTGGAAGAGGGCAGATAGTGCTTACCTCAGAGTGTGTTGTACTTTTAAAAAGATAGTTGTCTGGCTTTGCATGTCTCAGAGGAAGCACATGTTAGCATTCACCCTCCCTGGTTGGTAGGATAGGAGAGATAGCTAGCTATGATAGCTAGCTGGTGGGTAATCAAATTTGACAAGAAGTGAGGAAAAAAAATCTCAAATGCTTCGAGATATTTTTCTGCCCAGTTGCTGGCTTATATAAGCTAGCATTTAAAAAAAAAACAAAAAAAAAAAAACATCCAATCAAATTCACATCATTGCTCACTGGTCTATGAGCTAGTGTTCTCGTTAGTGTTTGCTGGATTTACTAACCATTCATATATGATGAAGTGATTCTTTTACTGCCTATGTAAATAAAATGAAATAAAAATTTACCATCAAATCCAAGCTAACCAGCTAGAGAATTTAAAAAAAATATGTATATAACAAGATATTTTAAAAAACTAACAAATTAATGTTTGAAGTAGTTCAGTTTTTGACTTTCACTTGATTAGATTAAGATTAAAGGTAGTGTAAGATTCTGACTCGGTAAAATTTCTCTGTACTTCTTTGGAGTTTGTTTTCTCAATCTAATCAGGATTTTCTCAAATACGCTATGACAAGTTACTTGAGAGCGCATGTGCAGAAATGCAAATGCAGCCAGTCTGTATTTGAACACAGTCACAGACTGGTACTGTGCTGTCCTGAAAAAGAAAACACTTTCTCAGAATCAAGCAAAGCTCTGAGAACAAAACAGAAAGAAAGAAAAATAAACCTTCATTGCTTCGTGTCTGCAGCAATGGCCTTCAGCGAACAGAACAGCTAGTGTACACCAAACGCCACATTTCACATTTCAAGTTCAATGTGAAAGAAAGAGATGACAGATAGCCTTTTTCAAAAAAAGAAAACCTCTCCAACAGTATGTTGTCTTGGTGTCTATAGCAACAACCTTGATCTGAGCAGATCAAACCGTGCACACGGTGTACACAAGACTCCGCATTTCACCATTTCCAGAGGAAAAAGTTCTTGTACTTTTGTAAGTGTGCTTAAGTAAAAATCAAAATCGTACTCAATTAAAATTAGAAAGTACGGAGGCAAAAATCTAGTGATTGAAAGTAAATATACTCAAATTACTCAAGTATTCAAGTGTAAAAAACATTTAACTGATGAAAAGAGCTGGGCACAAGTTCACCATGCCCAACGCTTAACTAGCTAGCTAATTTAACAAGCTGATTCACAAAACCTAAACAGCTAGCTAATTTAATAAGCTGATTCTCAAAAACTTAACCAGCTAGCTAATTTAACAAGCTGATTCACAAAAAGATAACCAGCTAGTGCGATTTACACAATTTAACTAGCTAGCTAACTTTCCAAGCTGATTCAAAAGGTAGCTAACATATATTACAGTTTGATTTACATAATTTAACTAGCTAGCTAATTTAACAAGCTGATTCATAAAATTTAACAAGCTAGCTAATTTAACAAGATAATAAGCTACACCTCTACTACACATCAGATCCTTTGTTTGGCATCTCAGTATATCAGCGCCTGAGTACGATGTTTTTTTCTCTGTCGATTGAATTTGCAGTTAGCGTCATGTGGCAAGGTGCGATAATGAAATGAAAAAAAAAAAAGACTGCCCTAAATGGCTCTGGGAGAGGAATTCTTTTGATAGAATTGGGACATTTGGCAGCTGAAAGCCAATCTTTGTGCCCACACACTTGGTGGGAAAAAAAATAAATAAATAAAATGTGACACTCTTTTTTTGTCCCTCAAGTCCTTCTTGTACACATCAACCATTTTCTTTCTCTGTTCCATCAGTGACACCTTGTTAGGAACAAAATCTATCGGTCTGGAAGAAAATCGTACACTCTGCTGTAAGAAAGATCGTACACTCTGCTGTAGGAAGATCGTACACTCTGTCGTAGTAAGATCGTACACTCTGCCGTGAGAAGATCGTACACTCTGCCGTAGGAAGATCGTACACTCTGCCGTAGGAAGATCGTACACTCTG
>CM075019.1:21483984-21507636 GCA_037576675.1 Pangasius sanitwongsei | reverse complement strand
ACACTCTGCCGTGAGAAGATCGTACACTCTGCCGTAGGAAGATCGTACACTCTGCCGTAGGAAGATCGTACACTCTGCCGTAAGAAGATCGTACACTCTGCCGTAAGAAGATCGTACACTCTGCCGTGAGAAGATCGTACACTCTGCTACTGGAAGATCGTACACTCTGCCGTGAGAAGATCGTACACTCTGCCGCAGGAAGATCGTACACTCTGCCGTAAGAAGATCGTACACTCTGCTGCAGGAAGATCGTACACTCTGCAGTTGCACAAATGAAGGTTTAGGATGTTTTCAGGTCAATAAAACAAACACAGTGGACATTTACAGCGCCTTACACTGAGCATGGCTTTCTAATCTCCAGACTGCTGTCAGAGGAACAGAAGAAATACACAATATACAGAAGCGCATGTGAAGTGAGAAATAAATCACTCGTGTGTTATAGGTGTTGTGCTGTTATAGGAAAGTAATCAACAACAGGGTGCTGTGATGAACCTGAGTTACTACACCATATAACATCACAACAAACTGTTTTATTCCTCTGATACTACAACAATTTGTCAACAATTACAATTTTTAATTAAGTGTGGGATGAAATGGTACATTTTATCCATTTATAGCTACATTTAATGTTGTGGAACATCAGTGAAATTAGTTTCTGTTCTCACTTCTGCTATAGCAGCAGCCTCTCTTTATTCTCTCTCTTCAAGCTAATAAGACAAAAACATAGCTTGTGATGTTATGGTGTGCCTTCTTTTTCTTTCTTTCTTTCTTTCTTTCTTTCTTTCTTTCTTTCTCAGTCTTTTTCTGTTTGTTTGTCTTAATTTTATCTATCTATCTATCTTTGTTTTTTTCTTTCTTTGTCTCTTAATTCTTTCTTTCTTTCTGATTTGAGAGTGTAATAACGCACTGCATATATTTTTTCCTCTTTATTTTGTCACTGTGTGTCTGTGCATTGCATTGTGAAAGTAGCGAGTCATCTTTTTTCCCTTTTCTCTAAATAACTTCATTGGAATTCAATAACCCAAAATTGTTGAATGGTCGATTTTCTGCATTTTACTGTTCCGTGGCGAGTGAAGCACACAGCTCCAACAGCACTTACTGAACCATTATGTGTTTTTTAAGGTACTGGGGTTTGTTTATTTATTTATTTATTTATTTATTTTGGCAACTATAATCAGGATTTTGTCTTTTATTTATTAGTTTTTATTTAATTGTTTCATTAACAATTTGCTTTGAAGAGCCATACTGAAAAAAAAAATACAAACGTGACTAATTTTATTTTTATCTTCTATTTTATTTTTTATATTATATTGTTATTTACTGATGGCTGAATAATGGAAGCGAGACTGTGCCTGTAAAATGTGATTGAAGTACAGGACTGTATTTTTACAGCAGTATTTATTTTAGTTCATACATGTATCTTGTAATTTTTACAGTAGCTTACTGGCAACTTAATTTATTAAATGTACAGAATGTCAAGGGTTAACGTTAGGGTTGTCTCTATGCTTTTTAAAGCGTATGTTTATCTTCTCAAAAATCTACTTGAGTGAAAAGTAAAGGCATCAACATTTAAATAAACTAAAGTTTTCAAAAGTTGTTGAAAAGAACTGACCACACACCAGTCCATCGCTCCCAATCCTGCATTACTGTATAAGGAGAATATTTCGTTAACTCAGACATACCTAAAATTTGGCTCGCTGGTTAGCTAATGTTTAAGAACGAGTGCAAAGTCAGATTAGAAACAAAACCAAAACTTAACTAGCTAGCTAAATTAACAATCAGTTTGCAAAGCTTAAATAGCTAGCTGATTTACAAAACGAGTTACCTCATTAGCTAGCTTAATTACATAACTAGCTAATTTAAATTAAAGCTAACATGCTTGCTTGATGGTGAATTTTAAAGGCAACATCTCACTAAGGAAAAAAAAGAAAGTGTTTGGGAATTGTACGGCGAAATTTCAAAGTTTAAATGAAAATGGAAGGAGAAGGTAAGCTTTTTCTTTTGGAAGTTTGCTTATTGGAAGATTACAAATATTCAATTTCAATAATATTTGAGTAAAATACAAATCTTTCAAAATAGTACTTAAGTACAGTATGGAACTACAGCTGCTTAAATATTTTCCCTCCGTGATTATTAGGCTGGCTTCTATCTAGAGAGAGAGAGAGAGAGAAAGAGAAAGAGAGAGAGAAAGAAAGAGCTTCTCAGACAGTGAGTTGCACTTTGTTTAAAAGAGAATGCACACTAATGCTGCAGAATTCTGACTTTTAACCTTCTCTTAATGTGTAGCTGATAATAATAATACTTTTTATTCCAAGTTCTCTGTGGTCGGCGTCGGCGTGTGGAGGTGGATGCTCCCGGGTGGAAGAGGTGTTTTAATGTTATATAAGGTTATTTGCATTATTCGCCTATGATACATGCACTGAACAGCTCTAATAATAATAATAATAATAATAATAATAATAATAATAAAAAAACTCCACAACATTACTTATGCATTATAGCAAATGGCCAATAAAAGAATCTGGTGACATTTTGATATAATTTTAAGTCTTTTAAAATATCTTGTTGCACCAAAATATCATGAAGACCAGTATTGTTGAAGACCAATCTATCATAAATTAAACAACAATAAACATTTATCAGAAATTCCTCTGTAATATTGTTCTAATTATGGATAGGAACTATCTTGTAAAATTTCATGAATGCAAGACATCTAGAAACTAAAATTCTTGACTCTGATATTGAGGAAAGTGAGTGGTGAGGCTTTATTTAGGGATATATGGGATGGTGTGATTGTGAAGAGGGCAGAGCTTAAGCCTTCTTCAAATGTAAGTAATAACAATAATACTTTTAATTTGTTCTGCACTCAAAGTGCTTCAAAGTAAAAATGTTACATAAGAAAAAGTATTAAGTTCAGGGTACAATATTTTGAAGGCAGATCAATTGTGCTAAGTTACAAGAAGTGGAATAGTAAAATTAATTGGTTTGCATACTGCAAAAAGACAAAACAGCGCTAAATGATTGGTCCTAAAATATTAACGGCAAAACCACAAAGCAAACCGTTTTTAAAAAAAATGAAACATCTTCAAAATTCTCTTAAAAATGATCATATGATGGCTTCACGATCTTGAAGACTGTTCTACAGCTGAGGTGATGCTGAGCAGAAGACCTGATCCTCTGCAGCGTAAAGTTTGGTCCTTGTAGGAGCTTATTATGGGATGGTAGGTTGTGGGTGGAGATGAGATGAGGTGGGGCATTTCCCCAGGGTCAGGAGGAGGAGTTTATATCACATTGTGACGTTCTTGTGGATTGTGAGGAAAATGAGGAATCAGGAGGCAGGCTTGGGACAACTTAACCAGCTCTTCATTTTCCATTCGGTCTTCTTCGAATGTTTTCCAGGGTTTTTCTAAGTCGCTATCTCACACAGAGACATGCACAAAACATAAACGCAAACACACACACAGTTCAGCTCGGCTCTTGCTGTGTGGCACTCTCCTTCCCTCCTCCACGCGCTCTCTCATCTCCCCCTTTATCTTCTCCATGCTGCTCACTGCAACACAAAGCAGGCTCATCCTTACCACTCATTCCCCTCTCTCCACCCTCCATTCATAACCTGGAGTTTGACTACGCCCTCTCCTCCACACACCTCCTAAAGGAGAACGGGAAAGCTGTGTTCATCCCTCATCAGGATCCTGGCAAGACTGGATTTTGTGGAGAGTCTTGGCAGGAATCCTGATGAGGATCGCACTGCAGTAATCTAAACTCGAGGAAACAAAAGCACGGATGAGTTTTTTCTGCATCCAGGCCCTTTAAGATGGGGCGGAGTTTGGAGATGTTCTTTGAGCTAGAATGTATGATCTGGGCATTGAAGGTTAACTGGGAATCAAACCTTAAACCAGATTTGACTGATTCAAAGAGAGGGATATTTTGGCCAGAAAAGGTTATGTGGGTGATGGGTAGTGCTAAAATAACATTTCCTCTGATTTGGGGAAATATTTTCCATCTTGAACTTTATCTCTTCGAGGCAGGTAGATAGCATTAAGGAGGTTTTAGTGGGGGCAGTACAGTTGAGTGACATCAGCATCCATGGCTATTCTAGGGCCTCCTGGTGTTTTTTTCTCACAATTTATTGCCATTTTATTACCAGGATACCTTAAATAACCATTACACCATTAGGTTACTTAGCATGATGAAAGGTTTGAACTCAGGAAAATTATTACTTCATTGGTTGCAATCATTTGATTAGAGTTGCTATAGTTCTGCAACGAATTATACATCTTTGAGGTTTCGACCACCTGAGCGATGATTATCTTTAAGGTCAACAGTCTAATGCTGTAATAGCTAATAGTAACAAGCCTTAACTTAACATGCCTTAGCCTAACACTTCTTACTCTAAATACTAGCTAGCTAGCTAGCTAGCTACTAACTTTTTCCATTTCAATAACATCAACATTCAGAAGCAAGAAAGTGAAAAGCAGTGAAAGCAGTTTTTACTTTTTGCAATTCATGCAAATACGCTGCTTCTTTGTGATCTCCTGAAGTAGGTTGCCTAATTTAGTTAGGTAAATTATAGTTTCTAATCTTTTCACACCACAAGGAGCCCCCCTGAGACTGCCTGATGCAGTCCCTAAGCAACCACTTACACCGCTTACAGCAAGAAATGATTATCGGCTACAATCAGCAGGTCATCTGTAACTTGAGATGAAGTGATCCTGCAGCTTTCTCCAAAACCTTACATGAAAGAATTTGAAATGGGTCTGTACTGGAGTTGCACCAAATGTCTGGGTGTAATGTGTGCTTCCTGAGAAGAGGCCTACAGATGGCAGCTTTAAGCAAAAGCCAGATTGTAGCGAGCTGTTAACAATTTGGGACTTCAAATGTGGATAAACAATTTCAGCAAGGCTGGAGGAAAGGGATCCAAGGCACAGGTGGATGACTTCATTCTTCTGATGATGCACTCAATTTCACCCTGTGTAACCTCATTAAAGGAACAGAGAGGCGGGCACCCCATGAAGTGTCATTAATACAGTGTGACAGTAGGGTTTTTTTTTTTTGTAGGGAAAATGTTATTGCACTGCTCCAGTGTGGCTTCAGTTAGTTGTGCTTTTTCTGGGTTCCGGAGACGGTTAATAGAGGAAAAGATTCGCTGCGATTTTCCTGAATTATTACTGATGATCGTACACTGAAACTGTGGCTGTGCTTCCTGGAGAGACTTTGAGTACTTCTTTCGGTGATCCTTAGAGGTTAATTTGTTGACTGTGAGGGAAGACTTACTGCCGCGTCCCTCAAAAACACAACCTGCTGCTATGATCTTCCTCATTTCGAGGGGAACCAGGAGGCTGAGTGTGAAAAAGTGACGGTTTGAGTTTTCACAGTGGAATGGAAATCAAAATGATTGTAATCCAAGGTATCCAACTTGGAAAGGAAACAGATTAGAGGAAACATCCAAAAGGAAATTAAATAAAAGGCTGATGTTGATAGAACACCACAGTTTGGTAGTCACGGCGAGGGGCAGCTGCCAGCATTCTCTCCACTGGATTTTCCCTCTGATCAAAATATAGTGGTTGCGAGAAGAAAAAACAATGAAATAAACACATTTTCCTGTTGAGTTTTGCTGTTTTTATTACTACAGTTTAAGAGACAATATGTTATAGATGCAATTTATTCAAAAATTTAAAAAATAATAATTGACCAAAATCATCATTTCTACCTGTAGAGTCTTGCCATGAAACTTTTTTTGTTTGTTTGTTTCATAAATTGTTCATTCATTCATCTTCAGTAAAAGATTCGTCCTAGTCACGGTCAAGGTAGATCCAGAGCCCATCCCGGGAGCGCTGTTCATGAGTTGGGAATACGACCTTAATGGAATGCAAAACCACACACGCTCGTTCACACCTGGGGCAGTTTCGAGTCATCTACACGCACTGGACACGGGGAGAACATGTGAAACTCCACACAGACAGGAACCCGAGCTCAGGATCAAAGAAAGACTATATTTAGCTAGTTGGCTAAGCTACTGGCAGGATTTTTTCAAATTGGGCGGGGGTGTGGCATGGCATATCTCAAACGGCATTGGCTGTTGCATAAATCAATCAAGAGCTCCAACTTCAACACTCTGGCTTTCTGTTTCAACAGAAATAAGTCATCATATGCAATCAAATCATGGCTCTCAAACCTTTTCATGGGGATTTTTCAAGGTCTATATAGTGAGTCATGTAATTATGTCATTATGTGGGAGAGATGATGTGAGGGGAGGGGAGAAAAAATCCTTCTTTCAGTTTAATTGACTATTTAAGATGCAATCAGTGGGACACGTCTCTGCTGCATCTTTAATTATGAATCATCATTAATATTTCCAATTAACTGGAAAAACAAAGATTCCTTCTGTACATACTAATATGTGTGTGTGTGTGTGTGTGTGTGTGTGTGATACTAATTAACCTCCTGCCCAGCAGGGGCAGATCTCAGATCAGTCTCATGTGCAGCTAATTGCCTATTTATTCCCTTAAAATCCAAAATAATATCAGATGAATTGTGTGTTCAATAGAATACTTTTGCATGTAAATAATGGTGGGAATTACGTCATGTGCAAAGTCTGTCTAGGAAACGATCATTTTTGCGTCGTGTGCACTAATTATTATCAATAAAAACAGAGGGGTCAGAACTCGAAGAGACTCCCAGAAGAGTAGAACACTGATGAAATGCGATGTAGAGTCCGGTGTGTATGGGTGAGGAGGAAGACTCGAGAGGCAGGCAGAATTTCAGCAGAGCTCCAGGCTCACTTTTATTTCTCAGCAGCTTTTCAGCGCAATTTCAAACACTCAAAAGAAAAAAGAAAAAAAAACTCACTCACATTCATGCCTCATTCATTCCCTCAATCACTTACTCACTCTCTGTCTGTGTCTGTGTCTGTGTGTGTGTGTGTGTGTGTGTGTCTGTCTGTCTGTCTCTTTCTCTCTGTCTCTGTCTCTCTCTCTCTCTGGCTCACGAAAGTCACTGAAAACCCACATAAGTAAGCTGGTGGTAATGAGACGCAGGTGAGTATCATCACGCGTTACCTGCCGGTCCAACCCGCCTCCTCTCCATCCACAGCTGACACTTGACCACGCCCACCGCTGCCACATATGATATGAATAAATTATACGAATAATTAGAGCTGGAGACTTACATCCGAAAGGTGTGTCTGTATTTACTTGAGGAAAGTTACTCAGAAACTCATTATTCAGCAGCTTATAAACTAGCACTCGATCCAGCACACCCTCTACTTTGCATTTTATCTCATCGTACTGTGTTCTGGCAGTTAGTCCTGTGCGAAACTTAATCAAGCCACAAGGTCACAAAATCGTAATGTGTGCATGGGATAACATTTACTTTAATACACTTGTAACTCAGCATTTTCAGTTTTCAACTTAATAAAATAAAAAATAACAAACAATAATAATAAAAAACAACTTTTTTTTAATGTCAGCTGAACCCCCTCAACCTAAATTATTTACTCCCTGAGTAACTAACTCTAGCCAAGTAGACTAACTAATCTTTGACTGATTGATGATTTGTATATTGGAGTCTTCATTAAAAGAAAAAATAAATGTATTGTTTTTCTTCTTGTAAGTTAATGCTTTTTTTTTTTTTTAAAGAGCATAGTGATGATTTCAAAGCTTAAACCATGACCCTGCGCTGTATCAACAATATCAAAATATTACATAAAATATTTAAATGTACATATAAAAGAGAGAAAACAAACGACAGTTCGCTTACTGCCTGAACTTGTGTGAATTCTCTTTCAGCTCCAAGGTAGTTCTGGACAAAACGTTCGGTACGTGAGCGCTGAATAACTGACCTTAGAGACGCTCTTTTTGAAAAGTTTTCCCGACTGCTAAAGAGACTCGGTGTTCTATAAACCTGCTGATTGTGATGCTGTCTGAGACGTTTCAGGTCACACACTTATTCATTTTTAGATTAAGGCCAAGATGTCTTTGGAAATAATGTTGCATGTTTAGCAAAATGAAATGTTTACATTAAAGTGGCTCTTCTCTCAAGATTTCTTCTCTTGCCATTGACACTAAAGAAGTAGATAAAACCCCTACAATTCAGTACATATAAGCGATTTCTAAGAGATTTTATGAGATGCTTAGTGAGGAGCTTGAAGGCTTGTAGTGTTACAGCATGATCAGTGTCATCAGGAGGACGGTTTGAGCTCTGAGATGTATTACCGTCTCACCTTTCAGGTACGAGAGGGCAGTCCTGTGGAGAGGCAGTCTCATTCTTTATACTGTCAGCCACCTTCAAAACACTTTATAGATTCTGCATGCTTATAAAAAAGATATTGTTTTTTTTTCTTTCATATTGTCTGAGCAGCAAATCATGCAAAATAAAAGCCAACCTTGGGCACACTTTATGACTAAATGTTTATTTATTTATTTGTTTGTTTGTTTATTTATTTTCTTGGGTTTTATTTTCAATTTATTTTTATTTTATTTATTTTTTATTTATTATATTATATATTATTATATTATATTTTTAATGTTAGTTTTATTTCTATTTATCTACAGTTCATTATCCCTGTATCTATTTATGTAATTATTTATGTAAGTATTATTAAAATTCTTGTCTATCTATCTATCTATCTGTCTGTCTGTCTGTCTGTCTGTCTGTCTGTTTTATTTATTTTGGGCCATGACTGTTCCCAGTTTGAGGTTTAGCTCTAAATAAGCGCACCTCTGAAAAGGACGAGACGGACAAAAACATCACATTAAAAGTCCTAATCAAGGCTGCTTTGCATACAAACATTAGGAATAAAAAAGATGACATGCATAACTGATTTTTATTACTCTATTGCTGCTCTTCAATATCAGCAATTATAACACCATTTTGTAAGCACACAGTGATCTAAAGCACTGAAAAAGGCCTTTAATGCCTTGCTTTAGTCATTGAGCCATAATTAGGGTTTAAGAAGAACTTATGAGTCACTACTGAGGATTAAACATTTAAACACACCCCCCATGGCTACACAACGTGTAACTGAGCTTGCATGGAGGCAGTGGGATCGGTGTTTAACCCTTGGGGTTCTGGCATGATTTTGGCAAAATAAAAAAAAATAATAAATAAAAGTAGCGGATCATGTGACCTGATCATTCTTTTTTCATGTAAACATAAACACTGAACCCAAAAAAACCACATAAAAACAGAAAATTGGATTTAGATAAAAGATAATTATGATTATGATGATTTATTGTACGATAAAACATTTCAAATTGTCGTGTGTCAGTTTGACAATAAACCTGAGATATTTTTAGATCAAAGAATTATATTATATAATTTATATATAGAATTATATCCTTTTTTTATGACCATAAAAATGCGACGTGACTTAATCACACAGGAACCCATGCAACATAAAGACAGGTTTTTTTGTGATATAAATAAAAATTTAGAGAATTTTCATGCATTCTGATGTCCCTATATTTTCCACATAGTCTTAGACCCCCTAATCGAGTGGTCTTACAACTTCTCAAATCTTATCTCACCTTTGATAATTATTATGAAGTTTGTGTAAGATCAGCGTGCACGCTTGCAAATTCATAACAAGGTTTACAACTTAATAAGACGGGATCATTTTATTCCTATTAATCCTCCAGAAGTTTTGCATTTTAACATGTTTCATTAATGAACTAAATGATTGGTCTAAAAGTGTTGATTAATTTTCTATAACAGCAGCTCTGACATTAGTGCAGCTCCAACTCACAGGCTTATATTAATGGACTCATTTAAATACTTTATCGTTTCTAGAGTAACAGCTCGTTAACAGGGACATGTACGGCAAACGCTCCACATAAACGGATTAAAAAAAATCATTGATATGGGGAAGTTTCCTGTAAGGGGAATAAATGTTTATGTAGCATTTAAGGAAGGAGTCTCCAGTGTCAGCGCTTTGTAACAGTCAGAGGTAAAGCTGTAACTTTTCAGATATCTTCAGGAGAGAGGAGTTTACGCTTCTTTGCGGTTTCTTGCTAACACGGCAAGCCGTTTTTTTGGTTTTTTTTGTCTTATTAACTCATTATAGCTCATTATAGCTGCTATAACGTAAGTGAGAACAGGAACTAACATCTATAACATCAAAGGTAACTAAAAATGGACAAATAAGTGTGGTTCTTTAATAAGTAGAAATGGTAGCTTTTTGGTGAATTTCTGTTATAATGGGAATAAAACACTTATTATCAGTTTTAAGGCGGTAGTACTAACTCTGCTCCATCACGCCAACCTGTCACTGATTATTTTCCTAAAACAGCACAACATGGAATGTTTCATTTCTTACTTGTTGAATGTGTATCTATTTAATGATCATTTGTTTATGTGGTTCTGGCATTTTTGTATAAATACTTTAATTTCCATTTTAACACCTTAATGCTTTATAACCTTGAAAATAATTACACGATGCTCAGGAAGACCTTGAAAACAACAACAAACAAACAAACAAACAAACAAAACAACTTTACATACCAGTTCTAAACAGTGTAAAAGTATCGTGTGGGGTTTTATCGCACTTTATTATGAACAGATGGATGAAAGCCACGTTTCTACCCTTTAAAATACCTGCAGTGATTCATTACTGAGGCTGAAACACCAATGTTTAGCTAAACGTATACATTAAATGTAGATGACATCAGTGCCTTGTTTTGAGCAATCTGTTTACTAATTAATAACATGATGTGTGTGGGACTTAAGGTAAAAAAAATCCATACGCTGGCATTTCGAGCGCACAGATGTTCAATTAGCTCTGGATTAAAACCGCTCGTATGAACGGCTTTGCGTGCTGTCATGAAATTTTGCATGAGCGAGCATATTAATTATCATTGTCGTACGTCGCGTTGCGTTCTCCAAGCCTTGTTTTGAAAACCAGTACGTGAGACGCTTGACAGCTTGGGATTTATGAATTCACATCCCATGGTGCAGTGCTGCTAATGGGCGCCATTCTCCTGCGAGTGTGAGAATGGAGACTAGCTAATGAGCAAAACATTCACGTCTAACACATTGTTACAACTTTGGATACAAATCAGCGGGAGAGAAATGGATGGAGCAGCCGTGCTGGCGTGTTAGCGGGACATATATTTATCGCAATACTTTATTGTTCATCCAGCAAGCTATTATTTGTTTTGTTTATGAACACGTGTAGGTATATAACCAGGGACGAAAACCCTCAAAAATTACAGAACAGAAATTCAAAAATGCATGCCATGCTGATTTTGAATAAAACAATTCATGTCTTATGTGTGAGATTTTATCTGGTCAGAAATGAGTTAAGCACATAAACGTCTTCACTGCAGGATACTGACATCTCCTGTGGTGTTCCTATTTTTCTGCAAAGTGTTTACTGTAATATTAAAAGAATAACCAAAGACTAAAAGTTATATTTCCAAACACCAAAACATTGATTAAAAGTAGTGATCATGAGAATTACTCAAGTAAGAGTAAATATGTAGTGTGGTGAAAAACTGCTTGAGCAATTACCTCACAAATTTCTACGATTGTCATAACTAATCGGAAAGCGTTCTATATCTGAGGAAATTTTTACAATTATGCTAACTAACCGAGTGAGCTACGCTGAAGTGAACACCACCTTCATTATCAACAGTATACAAAGAATCATAACATTAGCTGGCTAGCTAAATTAGCCAAAATGCTGTTGAGCTTTCAGTACTTTGCTACGTTCGTTAACTAGCTAGCTTACTCATGTTTCTAGCTACATAGTTAGCCATCTATCACAGACACCGCTTACACATTATCCTGAGCGTTACCTATAGACTTTAGCAAAATGTAGATATATTTAACACAACAGGAAATTGTTACTGAACATCAAAGTGACATTTTAAATTTA
Organism: Pangasius sanitwongsei; assembly: GCA_037576675.1. NCBI lineage: Eukaryota > Metazoa > Chordata > Actinopteri > Siluriformes > Pangasiidae > Pangasius > Pangasius sanitwongsei. Next base: position 21,495,761 of record CM075019.1, on the reverse strand, counting down.
ATACAGAGCTTTCATGCTGTAAAACATATCAGTAAATGATCTGCCTAGCTAGCCTAGCTCACTCAGCTAGCTAACTGTTTACCTGCACATGTTTCCCGCAGGTTGGATCTTGAGCTGTGAAATGCTGAAATCTCCACAGGTTTTGTCTTGCATAGCATAATTTGTAGATCATTATCATGCTGTATTTAATTTGAAGCATTTAAAACTGAAGATAGCTGATAAATTGGGTCAGAGATGCTAATCTGTCTCCCCTGTCTCACACATTGCTGTTAAGCATCTGGTGCCTGAAGTGTAGACTTTCCTCAGGCTTTATTTTGATCAGGTCTCGAAATTGAATTATTTAAACTCAAAGCTAAGCCTCTTTATCTCCCGGCCAATTATCATCCAGGATGAATGCAACAGGCCGCCTTGACCAGTCAACACCCACGTTATATTTACGTACACTCTGACAGATAAGAACAGAGTTAAAGCCTCAGTATGGTGAGCTGTTGCTTTGGCTAGCATCGCGTACCATTAGCATTAAACATTACCGACATCAGCTACCTTCATGCAATGTGCTAAATAAGCTGAAGTTTCCAGTGTAACTGGAGCTGAAGGTCAGCTGGCATATGTGTAAGACGTGTTTGTGTGCTTGGACAGAAACATGTATTGCATTTTCTACAATATTTTTAATAAGGTTTTACAATGAAATGTCAAAGATGTTGTTTTGGAACGAGCTCAGATCGTAAAAAGTGAAACACAGTCTTGTATCACAGATGTTAGAGAACACAATCAGAAAAAATAAAAATGACCGAAAGGCAGAAATGATCATCAGCGGCAAGCTGGTGGTTTCTAGAATAAAGAGAAGCACAGGTGTGTGTTATTGAAGGATATCTGTGTGTGAGTTCTGTTTCATCTGTTGCTCTGGCCTCCTGTTTAATTCTCAATTCTCAATTCAAGAGCATCAAAAACTTTTCCAAAATCAAGTCGGCAAAATTAGTAGTGTCTGCTACGTCATCTATAAAAAAAAAGTAAGCTAGCTAGCTAGATCTGTAACTAAACAAATATATTCAGAAACAAACACAAGTAATCAAACATAACTTGCTTACAATTTATTTATAATATGTACCATTTACAAAGATAAAACAACAACTTGTACTAGTTGTATAACACTGTTATGGGTTGTTATGGGTTACTGACTGACTCCTCGAGCTCCAAACACTCTGCGAGTCCATCTGGCCCTGATATGTTTAAGTTTGAGACGTCAGACATGTCTATTACCATTTCAGTTGGTTACGAGGGTCCGCCCCTTTGAGAGATCTACCAATCATTATATCATAAGGAGAAGCCGTGTGTCCAGGTGGGATGAGCGAAGACATCGAGATGATTTTTTCTATGCTAAACTCACCCACCCACACTCCCATTCACTCCCGGAGACACGTTACATCCGGGCGTGGCTCAGAATGATGTATTAAATCCTGTTATCCAATGAGCATTCGTCTCTCCTCACCTTAAAACACAGTGTACTTGAATCTGCCATAGACGCCCATAGAAGCCATGCATCAGTGGAGCTCTATCAGCGGCTTTAAAGGTCATTTTCACGCAGGCTGCGCTGTCCACCGAAAACAGTTTGCCTTAACTGAATGAACAGCACAATATTGAAGCGAAATATTTGATAATTTGATTCACTAAATACTGACTTTCTCCAAGAGTGATGAATAACACCGACACATTTCTACATTTAGTATAGAAACATTTCATTGCAGCATTTTAATGAAATTTTAAGGGAAGTCGGGCTTCACGTGTCATCTTAAAGCATGTCTTTCTCTGATGAGTTTATTAGTTTATCGGTTACATTTATTTGTTGTTTAATAAGATTATGAGATTGCATAATAAGAATACAGATATGTCCCATATCCCAGATATGTAAAAAAAAAAAAAATTCAATTTGCATAACGTAAACCTAAAACCCCACACTGAAATGCATGAAATATGTTTATACTGAAATATCTGTGTTGTATTTAGCAATTCTGGTGCTAATTCTGTATGTTTGATTTGATTGGAGCTGTATTTTCATTATCCACATTAGCGGCTGGGCGTCACAGGGGGGCCTTGTGATCATTAGCACAGTTACAATGAGTTTTACAATTAGTTAAACAAATCTTGCTCTCTTTAGATAGAAATGAAGCGAGGGCTGAATCCCACTGCGCCACTCTTGCTAGCAGGTAGTCGAACGGCACTATGGGTAATGTAGGAAAGAGAGAGAGAAAAAAGAGAGCAACATGTTGATGAAACTAAAAAAGCAAGTTCAGAATTTCATTGTAAATCTTGCTTGAAGTTCACAAGCTAATTATAAAGATTAATATACAAGTCGTTCAGGGAGATTTGCTTTAAAGCTAAACTGTACGTGTGACTTTTGATTACTTTGTTGAGTGAGTAATATTTCATAATAAGATCACGAATGTTCTGTCTGCATGAAGCCGGAGATCATTAGCTCATAACGTCTTCTCTAAAGTGCTGGGATTATTAAACTCTGTTCCTGTATTATGAATTGATTCCATTTTATTACTGTTAATTCGGTGTAAATTTTAATGCTAGAAATAGAGATTTAAACATCTCTCAAATGGGAAAACTGAAAGAGAATGAGAGAGAGAGAGAGAGAGAGAAAGAGAGAGAGAGAGAAACCACTTCATCAGTAATAAAGATGGAGATGGAGTACATCTGAGTGTTCAAGCTGAGACTCAAATCTAAGACAAGTGCTCGAGTTTAAGCCTGAAGCTAATCAGGCTCATTGTCCGGAAATCACTATTTTGTTCACTGAATGTGTCGCTATCAGGGCTGAGACGAGAGCTCAGCGTGTCGGAGGTGTCAAAAATCATGTTCGGCGATGGGTTTTTTCGTTGACTCGCTCTCATTTTGTCTCTTTTTTTTTGTCTCCTGCTTTTTCTGAGCAGGATTATTTTGCCATGGCCTCTTTTTTATGATTGTGTTTGTGGAGGAAGGATGTGTAGGTGGTTGGTGTGTGTGTGTGTGTGTGTGTGTGTGTGTGGTTTCAGAGCGGCTCTGTTTCACAGCCCACTTCTTCTGTGTCAGACCTCCACTGATGGGTTGCTCTGTGTTCCCACTTATATTTTTGGCTGCTACATGTGTGTGTGTGTGTGTGTGTGTGTGTGAGTGTGTTTTCTCATTCTTTCTCCTAAAGAATTTGAGATTAGAGGGTCACACAGGATTTTGTGAGTAATATGTGATCACATGCAAAATGTCAAACTGCTATTTAAAGTTATGGCCTGATATTGCACATGTGATCTAATGTGATGTCATTTGAACAATTAACAAGTGTTAAACAAAACCACAAAAAACGTACATGTGAAAATAATCATGTGTAAACAAAATCACATATGAAAAATGAATTGTATAAATCAGATGTGAAAATAAATGAACTGTGAAGGAAACACATGCAGAAATAAATGAATCATGAAAAAATGACACATGAAAACAAACTAATTGTCTAAAAATAAATTACATGTGTATACATTATAATTATGTAAACTGTGTGTAAACATCTAGTGAAAATAAGTGAATCATATGTAAAAAAAAAAAAATATCACATGGAACAAATGAATCATGTAAACATCATGTGAAAATAAATGAATTGTGTAAAAAACACGTCTAAAAATCACTCGTGAAAATAAATGATTTGTGTGTAAAAAGAAATTAATCATGTGTAAAAAAAAAATAAAAAAAATTGCTTGTACAACAATTAATGGTAAATTAATGTAAAGTGTCTAAAAATCATATGTAAGGTTCATATATGAATCATGTGATTATTCACATGTGATGAAGAGCTGTACTGATGTTACATCATCATCATCATCATTATCGTCAACACATCCATGACAGATGGCTCGTGTTTTTTGTTTCACTTGTCCATGAAAACCTGTGAGCCTTAAACTAGCATGGAATTTCACCCTGCATTTTGCTAGCATATCTAAATCCCCGGCGCTCCTCCTGGCAGCTGGTCAGGAGGTAATAATGCGTGGAAAACGAAAACAGGAGGAGGAAGATGTCAGTGTTGACTTGATATCGTTTTATTTTCCAGTGCAGATTCACAGCACAGAGACAGAGCTGTACCACAGCCGAGACAGTGCTGTACCATTAAAGCAAGGATGAACTTTATTATTAATCTAAACAGGTTTGAGGTGAAACAACCGGATGTTTACTAGTTAACCAGTAACTCAGCAAAGTAGGCGACTAGTCATGTTTTGTAGCCTGTGTTTTGTAGATCCTCTATTACGGCCATTCACATGCATTTACATAAATAATGTAGCGATGTTTATCGTTCTGTTTGTTGTGTTTATGGTTTAGTCTGTTTGGGTGTATCGTTCTATTTGTTCTGTTTATTGTTCTGTTGTGTTTATGGTTTAGTTTGTTGTGTTTCTTGTCCCGTCTTTTCTGTTTATTGTTTGGTTTGTTGGGTCTGTTGTACTGATTGTTGTGTTTACTGTTCTGCTTGTAGATGGATGGATGGATGGATGGATAGATAGATAGGCTTTTATTGTCATTGTATAATGCCACATGTACAACGAAATTAAAGTGTCGATCAGTTTAAAGTGCGCAGTCATACATACATTCAACTTTCAACCATATAAAAGAAAATACTAAGTAGCATAAAAAGATAAAAGAAATACTGTACTTGTTGCATTTTTGTTGTGTTTATTGTTCTAGTTGTTGTTTTTATTGTTCTACCTGTTGTGTTTATTGGTTGGGGTTGTGGATTAGGTTTGTTTGTTTGTTATTTTCGTCTCATTTGTTGCAGTTATTGTTATTGTTTGCCATGTCTTCATTACGCTTATGATGTTTACTGTTCCATTTGTTTCATATGTTGTGTTTATTGCTTGATTCAGTTTACTGTTTTGTAGCTTCTTGTTCTGTTTATTGTACTTATTCTTCTGATTGGTTAATGCTTTGTTTGTTGCATATATTATTTCGTTTATTTTTGTTATTAGTTGCATTTATTTCCTTTATTGTGTATAGTTAGTGTTTTCCATGATTTCATTATGTTTATCATGTTCATTGTTCCATTTGTTGTGTTTTTGTTCCATTCATCACATTTATCATTCTGTTTATGTTTTTTTTTTGTTTTGTTTGTTTATTGTTCCACTTGTTATATTTATTGTTCTGCTTGTTGTGTTTTTGTTCTGTTTGTTGTGTTTATTGTTTGTTTTTTGTGTTCACTGTTTTGTTTTTGTTTATTGTTTTGTTCGTTGTGTATTTTGTTCTGTTTGTTGTCATAAAATCATTGCAATTATAAAGAAAAAGAAATATTGACATTTTTAGGTTTTTATTCCATCACCTGACTAACTTAAAAGTAAAATAGTCACCCTGTCTGTGATGAAAAAATGATATAAATCACCACACTATTTGAAATAAGGGTATTTTCATTGACTGTTAAACTTTGGTATCAAAAAGGCGCAGAAGTATTGAAATAATTTTGACTGATATGCCTCCTATATAACCTCCACTGTTAATTTGACTCTGAGCCCATTCTGTAAATGGGCTGGTGTTCAGATGATGGTCAGTCTGGATGATGTCCAGGTTGAGATGAATAGACATTCTGGGTAATGCTGCTCATTTCCTGGATGTATGGCCCGATATGTCAGCATCACCCAACCCCCCAGCTATAGCAATGACTTTACAATGGATCAAACTGCACACTTGACTTGACCAAAAACGTAGGAGTTGAAAACTTGCTTTTTAAAGTGGACCTTAATACCACTGCAACACACTCTCATCATCTCAGTGAGATAATAACAGCACTGCAGTTGAGTTCAGATATGGAAAAAAAATGCTTTCTTCCTTCCTTAATGGATCTCCATTGCGTTCTCATAACAGCCTATAAACCGATTTTGGGACCAAACCGCCATCTGCATTGGCTTTTGACCGTGAGACAGATCCAGATGCCACCTCATGCATGTATAAAGAGGAGGATACGGCCTGCACTCGCTCCTAGTTCATGGCCTCGATCATCTTTTCATTATCCTGCGACAGATAAACAGCCTTCAGCCTCAAACTGTTCAGTGTCTCATGTCTGGCACCATCAGAAACTCCAACACCATTAACCCAGTTCTAAACTCTTTCCTGAAACTTTTATACAGCTCCAAACTGGCTTCTTTTCTTTGGCGCTCACAGTTGGAACACCACTGAACTTGCATCATTGGGTTCTTGGAGTTTTTGAATGATTATCAGCATGCAAATCAGAAATTCCTGATTAACCACTACTTTCCAAAATGGGACTTTGTGTTTCAGTGAACTGTATTTAACAACCTGATCTTATAATAAATATGTACAATAATTAAAATGAGAGTGATGTGGTTGTATTTTGTGAAATTGCATGAAAACGAAGTTGTAAGCATAAGGAGAAACACCAGCCCATCCTTAATCCGAGGCAACCTCTAAACTTAACATGACCCAAACCATAGCCCTTGCCAAATGTAACCCTAGCTTAACTTTAAACCCAGTCCAAACCTAATTCTAATCAAATTCTATCCTATGCCTAGCTCTTTCTATGAAGCAAAGCCTAAGTTAACCTTAATCCTAGTCCAACCTTAGCTCAACCCGAAACCTAAACAAACCCCAACCCACTAACTCTATCCTAACCCTAACCTGAGCTAAACCATGGAAATAACTAAAATGTTATGCAAGGCAAGCTCTAACCCAGGCAAACTATAACCTAACTCACGCCTAACCTTAAAACCAAAGTTAAAACCAAACTATCGGCCACTCCTAAACCTAGCCTAGTCCTAATCTTAGGCAAACACCACCCCTAGCCCTAGGCACACCCCAGCCATAGCCCAGTCCTATCCTGAGGCAAACCACAGCCCTAGCCCTGTCCTAACACAAGGCAAACCCCAAACCTAGCCCAGTCCTAACATGAAGCAAAGTCCAAACGTAGCTCTAACTCTAGGCAAATCCCAACTCTAGCCCAGTTCTAATCCTAGCAAGCCCTAAACATATGCAAAACCCCAACCCTAACCCAGCCTTAACCTCAGCCAAACCTCAACCTTAGGCAAACCCCTGCTCAGTCCTACCCGGAAGCAAATACCGACTTTAGCTCTAACCCTAGGCAAACCCCAACCCTAGCCCATTCCTGGCTCTAACCAAGCCTCAACTTAACCCTAGGAAAACCTCAACTCTAGACCAGTCCTAACCTTAGGCAAACCCCAACCTTTGCCCAATACTTTCTCAGGGCAAAACCCCAACCCTAGCCCAACCCTAAACATCCTATTGGCTTCAGGGACTTTTTATTCATAATCCTTTTGGGAAAAGGAAAAGGAAGAAGAATAAGCCAAAAGGCCCTTAGATCAACACTGCGACACTGAGATCAATTTTAAGTGAAGTGAAGTAAAGTGACGTGTGGCCGAGTATGGTGACCCATACTCGGAATTTGTGCTCTGCATTTAACCCATCCAAGTGCACACACACAGTAGTGAACACACACACACACACACACCATGTAGAAAGAGGAAGCAAACAGCTTTCTTCAGCATTCTTCAGTGAGACTGGAGAATAAATGAAGGACAGAGGGCGGTATGGAGAGAAAGTGAATCCTAAATACAAAGCTTTCAAGTCAGCTCTACTACATTTAATTAAAGCTTAAAGCTGAACACATACCAGTGCAATAATGAAAACTATGTAGGACTTCTTTAACTTGTTTTAAACAAAGCAAAAGCCAAAGTATATCAAAGGCTTATGAATAAATGGCATCTATGAAAAATTCACCTGTGCAATGAAAATCGCATTCCTTCAAGCATCCCACACATTCGCTCCACTAGGAGGCTCCCATCGAGATGTTCTGCCTCCTAATGAATGTGCCTGTTTGTTTTCCTATAAAGAAAAGCCGCGACTGTTTCATCATGACAAGGAGGCTCATTTTTAATTCCAGGCACTAAATGTAGGGCTTAGCCATCGCACTGGCACCGATACACACACGGCCAATTAGCACGGAGTGTTTCCTAAAACGAGGCAAGAAAGCAGCCCTGAGATAAGTGACCAACTGTAATCCCTCCCTTTTATTTCTGGTAATTGAATTATATTTTTGTCAAGGGCACAATTTGCAGTTTAATGAGTGTGTGTGTGTGTGTGTGTGTGTGAGTCCATGAAAGCTTTAAACTTCACAAGTCATCTTCGAGTGGTTTGTCGAGCTCAGTAAAATATCTATTAGTGTAGTTTTTTTTCCTCAAACGTAGTGTGATAAATGTTTTAATAAGGTCTTTTATGCCTCAGAAAATTCAGCTAAAGGTTCTGACCTAATGATTATACCTCAGGTCGGTAAGAGAACCACTGTTGGTGCCTTGAGCAAGGTGTTTAACCTGCTACTGATCACCTGCATGCTCATGTAGAGCATCAATTAGATACAAGTGTCAAATGACAACCTGAAACTACATCCCATTTACAGTTTGATGTGCAAAAATGGAAGAAAAAAATTATAACTGTGGTTTCTTTTTATCCTGTTATACACAACCTTTCACATTTCACAAAAAAAAGTCTTGGTAGGAAGCAGCAGAGTTTGCTGGTGCCTCTGGTCAGTGTACGTACAGTAGCTAGTACAGTTAGCTTGCTTTGCTAATCTGCCAGTAAAGCTAGTAAGAAGAGTAGCATCTAAATCAACAACCAGTTTTCCACACTGATTACTGTGTTATTTAATTTGTGTTTACCTAGTTAGCTTTAGAATCTGTATATACAGTAGTTTCACACCCACGCTACAAGTGACACTTGTGAGTGTGAAGTGTAGTATAAGTCACTCGTGTAGTATAAGCGACACCCCGGGAAGCCACACCCCTTTTCCTCATCTCACATTACTAATGTTTCGGCCAGTGCTATCATCTCAAGTTGATTTTCTCAGTTTCAAGAAGCGCTGATGCGGTGTCCTAGCATTCTTTCAGCGTATGTTCAGTTTCGCTTGCAACAAACAAGTATATAGCTAACATTAAATGTATTTATAGCATATAGCTAACAACTATAATAACAACTGAATTTATTAGGGATGCATAGAAATTTCAGAAAAAAAAAAGATTACATTACAAAAGACTGTAAATGATTTATATGATTATTTGAGCATATGATTATTATATGATTATTTGATTTATATGATTATGATTGATGAAAATGACTGCAGTCACATCATTCAAACAGTCTGAGCAGCAGATGAACAGTGAAACTGTCGGCCATGTGGAAACATTTCATACTTTCTATGCGAAACATTAAGCAAGAAATAGGTAAAAAAAAAAAATCTTTTGAAAATGTATTGTGTTATTCCTCTTCGGGGTTGGCATGTATGTAAAATTATGATTAATTTCCTAAAGAAAAATGTTGATATTGTTGAACAGAAATATTTTAAAACCTAAAACACAGTCTTCCTGACTTTCAGAGATATACACCGATCAGTCATAACATTAAAACCACCTGCTTAATATTGTGTAGATCCTCCTTGTGCCACAAAAACAGCTCTGACCCATTGAGCCATGGACTCCACAGGACCTCTGAAGGTGTGCTGCAGTATCTGGCACCAAGATATTAGCAGCAGATCCTTTAAGTCCTGTAAGTTGCGAGGTGGGGCCTCCATGGATCAGACTTGTTTGTCCAGCACATCCCACAGATGTTCGATCGGATTGAGATGTGGGGAATTTGGAGGCCAAGTCAACACCTTGAACTCTTTGTCATGTTCCTCAACATTCCTCAACAATTTTTGCAGTGTTGCAGGGCACATTATCCTGCTGAAAGAGGCCATTAGCAATTTCTTGGGTAGTACGTGTCATCCACATGTAACATCCACATGAATGCCAAGACCCAAGGTTTCCCAGCAGAACATTGCCCGGATCATCACACTGCCCCCACTGGCTTGCCTTCTTCCCATAGTGCATCCTGGTGCCATCTCTTCATCAGGTAAACGATGCACACGCACTTGGGTCGTCCACATGATGTAAAAGAAAATGTAATTCATCAGACCAGGCCACCTTCTTCCATTGCTCCATGGTCCAGTTCTGGGGCTCAAATGCCCATTATAGGTGCTTTCGGTGGTGGACAGGAGTCAGCATGGGCACTCTGACCGGTCTGTGGCTACGCAGCCCCATAAACAGCAAGCTGTGATGCACTGTGTGTTCTGACACCTTTCTATCATAGCCAGCATTAACTTTTTCAGCAATTTGTGCTACAGCAGCTCTTTTGTGGGACTGGACCAGACAGGCTAGCCTTCGCTTCCCACACGCATCAGTGAGTCGTGACCCTGTCGACGGTTCACCAGTTGTCCTTCCTTGGATCACTTTTGGTAGGTACTAACTACTACATACCGGGAACACCCCACAAGGCCTGCAGTTTTAGAGACGCTCTGATTCTGTCGTCTAGCAATCACAATTTGGCCCTTGTCAAAGTCGCTCAGATCCTTACGCTTGCCCATTTTTCCTGCTTCCAACACATCAACCTCGAGAACTGACTGTTCACTTGCTGACTAATATATCCCATCTCTTGACAGGTGCCATTGTAACGAGATAATCAACGTTATTTACTTCATCCATCAGTGGTTTTAATGTTATGGCTGATTGGTGTTTGCATTTAATAAAGCCATTAAGAACTAAAAAAAAAACCCTCAACAAAATTTAAAATCAATTCTAACTGTAGGAGGTACTTGAGCCCTGTAGTTGTTGATTTAACTCTTACCTTTATAGCCATTGACCTTACACAGTTTTCTTTTGCTCTGTATGAGCTGCTAACATTTAATCAATACTAAAGTGTGTTTTAAATCAATGTTCAGCTAAAATAACCTTGTTGATATTACATTTTAGAAAAAAAAAAAAAAAACAAGTCGACCTTCTGTTGAGCTGATTGCCAGATGAACAGGATGCTTTGCACCATAGGTCTTTTGTGAGCGTACTTAGAAACAGAGTGATATGCTTGAGCCTTCAAAAAAAAGGAAAAGGAATGTAGACACAAAAGATTACAAATAATACAGTTTGGGTTTGAATATAAGAACCGAGAGCTAGCGTTCCACAGAGCATGCAACACATCATGGATCTTATTAGCCGTAAGTAAGCGTATCTGTACCATTCTATATGCTGTCACTCATACTGTATGTGTACCAAGTCTTACATGATGATTAAGACATGAAAAGTCAAAAGGAGTACGTCTAGTGAGAAAACTCAACATCAAACTCAATTAAGATTAACATCACTGTATTTGACACAATTTGGCTTTCAGCTCTTACCCTCAATCTTCATGCAGGATTTTTATTCTCAAATATTATAAACACATTTATACAAGATTTATCTCTTGCAAGTTCAATTCCTTCCCATGAACCTTCTCTCGTGTGAGCGTGCCTAAAGTCTGACTCCATTTAATGTCAGTCAATGTATTCAGTGGCTAAGTGACAGATGGTGCACTTCTTTGGAACTAGCATGTTAAACGGCCTTCGTTTTCTCTCTATTCATGCGTTTTCACTGACTGACATGTCAAACGTTCTGAGAGAAAGCGAGAAAATGGATTGAAAACATTCATTGTTATCTTGCTGCCTTCAATCTTAATGAAATATGCAAGCTGAGTCATAACACAAAGACAAAGACACATCCGTGTCAACTCTGTACAAATGCACAAATATTGAATTCTCTGTGACAATTTAGGACATACAACTCCGTAATGTAAGAAGAACTTTAACATTTATGGAAGGAGTCTCATTTACATTTACATTTACATTTATGGCATTTGGCAGACGCCCTTATCCAGAGCGACTTACAATAGTGCTTTGAAGT
>CM075019.1:21448193-21483884 GCA_037576675.1 Pangasius sanitwongsei | reverse complement strand
AGATGTTGTGGAGCTTGCGAGGATCTTGTGCAGAGGATTCCAGCTTTTCTTTGTAGAAGACAGTCTTAGCAGAAGTCTCCAGTGCCAGAGCTTTGTTTACAGCCATGGGAAAGAGTTCAGGATATAGAGGTTTATACTTTGTGGTTTGTCTGTAAGCTACATTTTTTGTCTTATTAACAAACGACAGGCTGATAAGAAAACAACTGTTTATAGTTGCTATAATGTGAGCACAAACCTGTCTCATGAATGTTCAACATCAAAGATAACATAAAATATAAATGAAACATCACTTATTTTGGGATGTGGTGTAATAGGAAAGTAATCAGCTTCAGGGTGGTTAACAAGAAATTGTAAAGCGTAAGCTCCTGAAGATGTCGGAAACCTTAAAGTTACAGCTTTACCTCTGTTAAAAAAGCTCTGACACTGGAGACTCCTTCCATAAATGTTAAATACACATTTCCTTGCTGAAAACCTCACCATATCAACAATTACACATTTTTAATCTGTATATGTGGAGAATCCGCTCTACAAGTCCCTGTGAATGGGCTGTTACTATAGAAACTATAACATATTAGCATATTATTACAAGCATACAGTATTAATATAAACATATGATTCGCCTTGCAGATGACACTGCATCAATTATAACTAATTATTGGAGGTTTTGTCATTAATGACTTAACTCTAGACTAATATTACCATCTGGATTTGCTATATTGCCGCTACTACAGCATTTTATCCAATACTTTTTGCCTCATGTTTTTTTTTTTTTTTTTTTTACAGTTTACTGATCTGTTTAGTCACAGTTTAATCATGAAGTGTATTACAGAACCACCAGAAGACAAAATAGAGCTTCAAAAAGGTATATACAAGAAAGGTTAGCATATATTTGCATATCACATTGCCTTCCAGAATAAAGACCAGAGCTGGAATTGATCTGAACCACACTACTTGCAGTGCATTCATTTAGAGTTGAGAAAAGTTTTATGGACTGAAAAAACAAAACAGCCATTTCAGTTCAGTGTTGTTGGAAGTCTTATGGCCTGACCTGTCAGAAAGCCCTAATCATTAAAGGAACTGACATGGTGGCTGCAGAGTTGTGGCTGCAGAGGGAACTTTTAAAAAGAGTTCTGTATTTTTAAAAGATTTTATTTTTTGTCTAAATACTACTACTGTTCACTGAGCACACTGTGTAAGTCATCGAAAAAAATATTCAAGGGCATAATTACGGCCAGCTTTTGAACACGCAATGTCAATGCTACAGGTGTCCAATTTTAATGAAGCCCATCTTGCATGTAGAGTAGGCGGCAGTAAGGCAGCTCTTAATGAGTTAACCATCAAATTGAGCTCTCTACAAAAAGACACTCCAAACCCCTTGTCTACCGTCACTTTTGGCTCATTACGTTTGGCTCATAATAATTGTCTCCTTATTCTGAGATTTATATGAGGCGAATGGAAAGAGCTAGGATGGGAAGTAGGTGCAATTTTCTATTGTAATTGTGTAAAAAAAACTCTATTATAAATGATTTAATAATAATAATAATAACAACAACAATAATAAAACACTGTGCTGTGCTGTATTAGACCCTAAACCCCTATACCAGGGGTCTCCAATGTCCAGCCTCAGGGCCAAATGTGGCCCTCAGACAGATGTTAACTGACCCGCAGCTTTTCTATTAGAATATATGATTGGAGTCCTCCCGGCCAACACGTTACGGTTTTTCCTCTCACCTGACAGTGGCAGCAGACTGTGTTAACACAATTAGCTGAAATGCAAGAGCCTTTTTTTTTTCTCTGACTATACCTAATTGCACCTGCTGATTAATTTACAGAATGTTATCTAGTCATGGCTACAGACAAAAAGTGCAAAGTTAACAGTGAAAAGAAGGCAATCTTTTAAAAGAGGTGCAAACCACTAAGCATGGAAAACCTTTTCGTGAATTCTTGAAAGAGTCCTTGAGTAAAGTGGCTTTGCAACCAAGTGTTAAAAATGACAATTAAATGTATGATTTTGTTTCTTTATCCAGTTACTTTGGTCCCTGAAATAGAGGGGACCACATATAGACAGATTCTGTTATTCCTACACTTTTCACCCAATTTGGATGTACTACCCTCAAATTAAAGCTGAAAGTCTGCACTTTGAGCTCATTTTCATTATTTAATTCATATATATATATATATATAAAAAGGATGTGTCAGAAAAGTGGGGGGTTCTAGCACAATGTGTTCCTAGCACAGATATAGTGTCCGTACTGTGCATGTTACGGACGTGATCTACTAATGATCAAGCGCAACTTGTGTGGCCACGTCCCCTACAAAAATCATCCTTTCTAATAAAAGACAAAACAATCAGTTGTTAAAAATGAGGTGTTTGTAGTGTGACGAGCATACATATATCATGAAGACTCGCCCATCTCTGCGATTTATACAGTTAATCGATGACATGTCCTCCAACACTACCCCATCCGAATAGACTCCAAGATGATGAGATGTCTGATGATTAAATCTTTTAAATTAGGTATTTGTGAGAATTGCGCTCCAAATGCATGGATAAAATCACAGCTAGAACTTCCAGGGTACATAAGCGAGACTTTGCAAACGCACAACATATAATATGTAGGTTCTCAAAGATGCATATGGGGTCACAGGAGATTTTTTATCAACTGCTTATCGTACCTCTATGCATGTAAACCTGATGCATGGAATATATAAAAATAATAATTAAAACTAAACTTAAATTTCATTTGCCTTTATTCAATTTGGAGTTCATTTTAATCCCGTTTTACATCAGACCTCTGCAGCACTGCATCCAAAACAGTATCATGTTAATCACCCTGGACACTGTCATGTAATTTCTGTGCATCTGTCTTCTACCAAACCAGTAGACAGATGCGCAGAAATCACTGTGCCTCACCGTGCCATGCCGAGATTTTGGTGTAAAAATGGTTTTATGCTTTATTATAATATGTGAAACCAACTAAACAGAGGAAACCGACCAGCACAGCCAACCAGCACAGCTAGCACATGAGAGTTTTGTGTCCATAAAAAGCAGGGATAGTCAAAAAGAGTTTGCGAACCCATGATATAGTGTGTATACAGATGGAGGCAACTCCAGCAAATGACATAAAACATAGATGAGAACAAGTTCAATGGTCAGAGTGGAGGTGAAGAAAACAGGAATCGTTTGTGAAAACAGAAATGGACAAACAGGGAAGTTTCTGAAAAGATGGTTCTATTGACCACTCAATAGGAAGGAACTTTCTCATCCACTACTGTGCTATAATGAATGATTCTCACCTTTGTGCCCCCTTTAGTCCCTCCTGCTCTTCCATTATCTAAAATACAGTGGTTTCAGAAGCCCATGCTGGGTGCAGTGACCTTTATGGTGGCTAAGAGTGGACTCTTTTCTCCTGAAAAGAATTGGCTGTGAAAAACAGACTGCACTTCTATAATAGTCACACCATCTGCTGACAGGTATTTTCAATGAGGTATACGTCTGAAGAAAGAATATTTTATGATTAAAAATAGACAAAATTGTTAAAAGTCAGACAAATAATGTATCTTGGTACTTTAGAGTGCAAGCACTCTTCATGCTATTTATAGAGGCATACCGAGGATATAAATCTTAACTATTTAAACAGGATGCATTGATACCGATACCTGCACTCGTAATTGTAAAAAAATGCTCCGATACCAGCATCCGATACTAGGTATTACTATGTGACGTAATCCTAGTGTACGTTGCCGTATCACATCTGTACATACTATCTGTACTATTAATGATCGAAGCGAAAGCGGACTGGCGGGATCAAGAGGAGGAAGTACACCGTCTTTCACCAATACAAGTATGTTTAATAGAGAGCGTGAGGATGGCTGATGTGAACACGCAGAGCAGTAACGGCGAGCTTGGACTTTAAAAATTGGTGCAACATGCCGTATATTTTGCAATGGCAAATGGCATTCATGAGTGTGCAGCAGCGAAGAAAGTGTGCAGAAAAACCTCTACACATGTGAGTACTTCAATTCAGCGAGCACTGAGCACTGAGTCATGCATGCTTCATTTCCCCTCACTCATCTGCCTCTACACATTTTTAATGACCATGCTTGCTGATGCTGCTCTGCATACATACTGTTTAAATGCCATGTCATTATAGAGTTCATTGCAAGAAGCACAGGACAGCAACTGACAAACAGAGCTAAATAAATTATTTCCTGATGCCCTTAAAAGATTAAAGTGTGTTACTCATTTCTCATTACTCAACCAGATGTGCAAAATTGAGGTATCGATGCATCCTTAAAAAAATACAAATATAAACCCATCCATGTGACAAATGTTTACAATTGATCTCCATAAATCTTGTTCATATCAGACTACTCTCATTGCTTAAATAATAAAACAATAATGATATTCCTGCAATAGACACTTTCTGCTTAAGGTGCAGTATTTGGATATTTAGATGGTAATTGTGCTGTGTGTTGTGTTGTCTGTGATATGTGTGCTGTGAACTGTGTTGAATGTATTAAAAAATGTATTGTGCTGTGACCAAACACCAAGAAAATTTCCCAATACAGGCAAATGTTTATTGAGAATAAAACGATTCTGATTCTAAATGCTGTCAGGTTCATTTCCTAAAGTGCATCTGTCTAATTATTCAATGCAAAATCACTCTGATATGGAAATTAAATGAGCAGAAATTAATGTCCAGAGTGCCAATTTGTGTTAACACTGCTCATTCCTGCTGCCTGGAAATGGCCAAACATAGCCATTTCTGAAATAATCATGACTCAGGCAAGGACACAGAAGGTGCTTCCTTCCTTCTGAACGCCTTCGGGTATATACTCAAAGTAAACAAAGAAAAAAAATTGAGAAAGAGAAGACTGGCATAACTTGTAATTAGTTTTTCATAAGAAACCCCTATTGTTTCTCTTACCCTCGATCATCATAAGTTGAGTGAAATCATGATGAGATTATCGTATTTAAAATTAATTTATGGGTCTTTTTTTAGTGCATTGCTTATTTGTGGACATAAAGACTGTCATTTTCTGTCTTGCTTGGCCTGAGGGTTATTAGAAGACAGTTTAGGAGATAGCTAGAGTGAGTTTTGTTATGTGGCATTAATTTGGCAGGTAAAAACAGCTTTCGTTTCTCATTGCTTTGCTACTTAGCCAGGCGCTTTCAAACTTCAATCAACCCCAACATAATTAAGAAGCTTAGATAAACTGTCGACTGTGAACAAGTCAGCAGATTTCCTTCCTCGCCTTTGCCATTCAGTCTTCTTTTTTGTTCTGGGGCCCGGTTGTACCATTTGAGATAAATCAGGGTGTAAAGTCGATCCACAAAGTTCAGAGTTCTAAACTAGCAGTGTGTAGAATGTCCGCTGCACCACTGACACTTAAGTTATGTCATAACTAGTAGTGTGTAAAGTGATCGTAGACCAAAACTGTCTCACCATGGCCAGCCAGTCACCATCACCAGCCAGTCAGGAACATGAGCCAACAGACAGGAAATATTTTTTACATGATAGAGATGTGTCAAGATGCAGGGATGGTGCCACTTTAGTCTGTCCGGCTCTATCACCTCTCAACTGTACACTCTGGTCAAACAGATCAGCTTCCAGAGCTTCAACTTTCGTGAAAATACTGCCATCAGTGCCCTCACACTCATCATCTCGTCGATTGCTACCTAGCTGAGCCGAGTCATAGCTCAACTGCATTGTATAGCTGCATGGCTTTCTGCGGCCTGCATTTGCACCAATGTCTTTAGCACTTCTGCGCTTGATTTCTCATTCATTTGACATTGGATATCATGGGAAAATGGTGAGTGAGAAAAGAAGCACTTGATCTTTTTTGGTTGGAGCTAACAGCAAAATGAGAGTGTTGAAATGTTTTTCTCCTGTTAAACAGCATCGTATCTGCAGTAGCAATAACAACATCCCCAGAGCGTCACGCAAACGCTAACTTCTGACAGGAATAACAAAAATACAGCAACAATGAACAAAGTGTCACCAGAATCAAAAAAGACATCACAGATAGTATAATATAAACATATTTACCATGTTTCAGGATGGTTTTCCCTTAAGGCTACACTGAACCTGTCACTTTTTAAAAGTGTTAATTTTGTAGGAGTTTGTAAACCCAGATATAACAACCAAACTAGGCTATAATAGAGATTCTGCTTGTGTAATGTCTGCTGATTATCACGGAAAAACAAGCCAGTTCTGGCTGACTTTAGCTAACTTCTCTTGTCCCCCAAACTCCTTCCTTAATCAAACAGAATTGGGGACCAGATTTGCTGATTTGTAAAATCTAAAAATACGAACCTCCTCTCATCTCTCCTACACTCATCCCTGTACCTCATTGTCAACGCATCACTGATCTCAGGCAAATTTCCTGGCTTGTTTAATCAGGTCTGGGTAACTCCATAGCTCAGGAAGCCAATATTTAATATGTCACAATTAGATAACAACAGACCTTCAGAAATATACATATATATATATACAGTATGTATGGATCATTTATGGTATGGAAGTGGATTATTGATATTATTGATGTTATAGAGAAGGATCATTGATGCTATGAGGCGTGAGGAAGTGTTTGTAACTACTTCTGACGATGTGTATGCGGAAACCCCAAGTGGTAGCAAAATGTAATTGACTATGTTGCTCACAATAAGGTTGAAACAGGTGACAGAGAAATATAAAAATAAAATCATATCAAAAGGATATTGACAGATTAATTAGGATAATGCCTCATTTGAAGATTTGACGCACTCACTTTGCACAGTGGAACATGTTTTTAAGGACCACAGGAACCTCTTTGCTAAGAGTGGTAAGTGGATCATCAGACAATTTCATTTGCCCCAGCGCAATTTTACTTGATCTTTGCCAGCAACTCACCCCACTTTTGCAGAGGGCAAGAAAACACAGAAATAGCCTCATTGTGCCCACTCAAGTCTTTTCTGTTCTAGGGTTTTTAGCTTTGGCACATTTTATTGAGACTGGCAGCGAACAGTGAGTCAAATAATGACACTTTGTACATGCATTCACATGCAATCACGCCGCAGTACATTACATTTCCAAATACGGCAGCGGAGAAGACAACAATGTTGTTGTTCTTCTTTCAGCTGCTCCTGTTAGGAGTCATCACAGCGGATCATTGGTCCTCATATTTGATTTGGCACAGTTTTTACGCCGGATGCCCTTCACTAATTTTATCTGGGCTTGGGACCGGCACTAGGGTTTGGCTGTGGCAGTGAGAGCACCATGGCCTAAACACTAGTCCTCCAGGGACCCTGGAACAGACAATAATAGAGAGGTATTTTCACTGCAGCTTTATCATCGCTTTTCTAAATGTAATTGAAAATAGATTACACACATAGCCATAAAATCTTCCTTTTAAAGTGAAGTTGTTTTCCATATATAGCGATTTGGGGCCATTTATTTACATGAGATTGGCCATGCACGAACAGAGCAATTTTGAATGTGTGGGATTTATCAGTGTACATCATGTGCAGTTGTGCATAAACACGTTCGATAAATGGCAGTTTTCTAATGCGTTCTGGTGGTTCACAAAGGCGTTGAACTTGTTCTATGTACATTTGATAAACAAGATAAACAAGACCCCAGAACTGGTTGACTCTAGGCAGTTCATACTATAGATAAAGCTTTCAACAGGCTGAGGAGCCAAATAAACTTTCAAATACACACAGAATGGTTAAAAGAACCACAAAATCAGTGTTTGGCAGACAGAAGTTTAAAATGTTTTGCATGAAGGAGTGGACCAAGATCCGTCGCTACAAGTGTCTCCAACCTCACTAGGCAAAAGAGCACCGAATGGTTTTATTCTCTCCATGGAAGGCCATGGTCACAAAATATAAACTGTTCACAGAAATCAGTGTTTTATAAAACCAAAGCTCAAACTATCACATATAATACTTATATTATTATTTTATATAATTCGTTTTTTGAATACTCATTTTCATGAAAGATGAACTCAGATGGATCAGGAAGCTGACACAAGGGATTGTGGATCGGCGAGGGGTCCAAGTCCTATCGGATGAATGTGTACTTCAAGAATCCATGCTCGGCCCCCTCTACATTCTCTGTGCTGATAATATGTTACTCTACCCCCGAATTCACATCGGACAAGCATCATGCAAGTGTTAATAATATAATCCACACCAGATGCATTTCAGCTGCATTTCTGTATGGCCTATTGGCAGGAGAAAGAGCAACAGCACACTTTTTTTGGGGGGCAAATCTAGCATTTAATTATTAGGTATGACTAGGTGAGCTTATATTTCTGCAAATGGTTTGTTTGTTTTGAGAGAGATATTAGCTGTGTAATGTTTAATAATTATTGTAATAAGCCTAGCTTATTACAAGCCTAGCTCCCAATCCCCTGCCAATAACCATGGCCACTCTCAACCATACTGTACCCCCCTCAGCCAAACCTGATTAATAATTACACTCACCTTTTTCTCATTACCCCCTTAGTTTCTGTTTAAATATCCCTCAATTTGTAGCTCACATTGCTAAACAGGAGAATAGAATAGAAATAAAAGAACAGGATGAACTGTCAGGAAAAGGGCACTAATACAGCTGACTGGATGTAAAGCATCCAAACCAAAAGATCCTTAAGAAGAGCTCACATTGATTAGGCTTGTTGGTTCCCAAGATTTTCATTGCTAAGCCTGTTTTATCTGTAGTGATCTTCCAATTGTAAATACAGCACCGTTCGCCTAAAATTTACTTTTACATTTATGGCATTTGGCAGAGACCCTTATTCAGCGCGACTTACAGAAGTGCTTTGAAGTCTCTGTCAATAAATACATCCTCATACTGGTTCATTAGGTCTGGGACTAAGAGTACTATCAGTCTAAAAACCCTGCTGGAGAGGTTGGTATAGCGTGGAACGGCATACAAGACATTGATTTTTTAATAACAAGTGCTAATTTAAGTACTTCATGAAGAGGTAGGTTCATTCCACCACCTGGAACAGAGAAGAGCCTTGATGTATGCCTTCCTTGTACCCTGAGAGATGGTGGGTCCAAGCAAGCAGTGTTAGAGGATCGGCGGGGAGCGTCCTGCAAAACGGTAGTGCTTTAAGGTAGGTAGATGCTGTTCCATTTTTGGTTTGTAGGCAAGCATCAGCGTCTTACGTCTGATGCAGGCAGCTACAGGAAGCCAGTGGCAGGAGCAATGGGGTGGTGTGGGAGAGCTTGGGAAAATCATGACGTGACTGTGAATAATTAGTAGATTTTTGTTTATTTTGTATCCTCATGTTGGTGTTAAATAAGCATCATTGCATATAAATACAAACATACTATGCAGCCAGAGCTTATACAATCATGACATTGTGGTAGGTTATGATTTTAAATAAAGTGAACAGCTTATGGTGTGTTTTTGTGATTTCAGTAAAATTCTATGGAGTTTACACTTCACTCATAAGTGAAAAAAAATTAGATATGAAGCATAAAACAGGGGCAATGTGATGCACGTGCTTGACTTTGAGGTCCCTCTGATGTGCCTCTGATGTGAATTGAAGTGCTTGTTTAAATGGAATTGAATGAGGTCTTGACTCGATATGTCCAGTGTGAATTGGTCTTAAAAGAACCTTAAGCTTTTCTCCAGAGGACACCTCAGTCTTCATGCATCATTTCATTTCTTTTTCATATTAGATACCAGAAAAAGAATAAACGTGCACTAAAGCACACTGGTCATTCTTATTAATTCACCTGAGAGACATAATTGCCAAACGGTAGATCTCGCTGGCGGAATATCATCTTAGCTGTGTCTCTGAAACACTCATCCTTGTTGGATTGAGTTCACGCATGACAACACCCTGTCTTTTTCCCTCAACACGGCTGGGAACAGAGATTACACACAATCACTTAGAAGCTGCTGGGCAGATATGTGTGGAATAATCCATCAACCTATTTAGGAACCCTGCCATCCATCCACCATGGTAATCATTCATTATGAGTGACTTAGTAACATGGATATGTAGTAGTGGAAGAGGTGCCAGCTTCTGTATGCTTTCCTAAGCAGCACCTGTTCAGTAAACACTCCCTCGGGTTTAGAGGAAAATTAGCTTGTTAAAACTGTTATCTAATTGAGCAGAGCTTAACTCAGGGTAGAATGAGAGGCATTTCTTCTAAAAAGATTCACATCTGTCCTATAATCCTGTAATATGGCATCTTAAAAATGGTGCAATATCTACATTTTTCTAACATGGCTTACCCGACAAGAGAATATTTAATATTTTGATTTTGATTAACATTTTGAATTTGTCTGCCTGCCTCTCTAATACATGCGTTAACTGCATTTGCATCCATCTCCACTCGCATTACATAACAGAATACTTCGTCTTCACCATGGATGCAGCGGGAAAGCGAGAGGGGTGTAACGCTGGGATCACCATGCTGGCGTTTGACTCAGTCTATTTTCTCCAGTGGACTTTCATGTATCTCCCAGACCATTTTGACAGCTCTGAAGACCTCGGGAAAGGATTACTGCTTCAGAGCCAAATATATTTTGAGAGCCTGTTGAACCCCAAGTCCAAAGAGAAGCAGTGGCTGAGGTTCTTGTTGTCCCGGTTCATGGGCGGAGCCTGGCAGTGGGCAGAGGTACTAGTTGCCAAGGGAACCAGCCTCCCAAGCCTTGTTCCTTCCACTTTGACCCTGGCAAACCTGTCCCAGCACCGCCACCTGACCCTGGCAAACCTGTCCCAGCACCGCCACCTGACCTTGGCGAGCCTGTCCTAGCACCACCACCTGACTCTGGCAAACCTGTCCCAGCACCACCACCTGACCCTGGCAAACCTGTTCCAACACTGCCACCTGACCCTGGCGAGCCTGTCCTAGCACCACCACCTCACTCTGGCAAACCTGTCCCAGCACCGCCACCTGACCCTAGCAAGCCTGTCTGAGCCTCGCCACCAGAACCCGGCAAACCTGTCACCGACTCACAGCCTGTTTCCCACCAAAATGCCCCATGTCTGCTTCCTAGCTCTACTGGAAGAAGGCCACAAGAGAGGCAATGCCTGCCTTGGGACCTTGGGTTTTGTGTGCAACATGTTGCCCACAGGGGCAGGACCGCCTGGAGGAGTGTTTGAAGGCGCTGTGGGAACAGCGTCCTTGGGGGGATTTCCCCCTCGTGGATTTCCCCCCCATGCTGACTGCTGCGAGCACTGGTGCTCACCATGCATAAGCAGCCTGCAGAGCCACAGTGCGCACTTCCATGTTGTCATGTTTTGTTTACTTTGCCATGTGTGTTTTGTTTTGGTTCATGTCCTGTCTCCTCCCCTGTATTGTCACTGGTTGTATCCCTCACGTGTCTTTACAACTCGCACCTGTTCTTGGCTTTCTCTTTGATTAGTTTATATGTTTAAACCCCCATGGGTCTTTGTCCTGTGTGAAGTATTGTTCAGCGTTTGCCCGTCTGCCATTACTGAGCCTTTGTTCTGTGTTCCGATTTCCTGGTTCTTGATATTGTTTTGTTTTCTTGTTTACGCTCTTGGATTGCCTAGTCTTTGTTTGCCGATCGCCTGACCTCCGCCTGTTTTCCATTCACGATTTTGTTTCATGTTTTGGATTTGTCTGCCTGCCTTTAACTGCATTTGCATCCGTCTCCACTCGCATTACATAACATGCCACACTATTTTAAAAATGCAACCGGCCATTACGGGCTAAATAAAGACTCTCTTTACATTATTTTCTTTGTTATGCACAGGCTAAATTAAAGCTGTGGAGTAGCTGAAGCTATCATGCAGATCAGATGGCACACCAAGTTTTTTTTTTAAGCATTTACATTGGCGATGGAATGCTACTTGGGGTGCAGAAGTATATGTACTTCAGTTCGAAGAGCTTCCTGATCTCCCTCTTGCTGAAACAATAACAATGAACTGTTGCTGTGTCTTATTTTCTCAAGTATCACTTGAAGTTCATGTCTACTTCTCATTATTTTTGAGACAGACAGCAAAGGAGGACTCTGGTAGAGAGTGCTGCATCCACACAGCGGCATCTCTGAGCACAGATGATCTAAAGTCATATATTTCAATCTTTTTTTCTATTACCACCAAATAAAAACAACAGAATTCTGTTTAGAACTGTTTAGAATAACTGTTTAGAAAAGCATTCCCACTGTAACAGGTTCGGCTTTTAAAAGATGCAGAATGCACTTATCGCTTGACTGACACTCCATTAGTGTATCTCTTGCCGATGGAAATGTTTTTCAGACTTCATTTGCTTGTGGGTGGATGTATTCAATCAAGCTGCTTTCATTTCATATTAGATTGATAACTCATAATTAGAGAAAAGAAAATGGCTAATTAGATGAGAAATGAAAAACTCATGAGCTGGTGATTGATTATATGAAAGTGTGGGTCGTTACTAAAAGGAGCCTCACTAATTATATAAAAAAAAAGACTCAATACAAGTCCATACACCAGCTTAGAGTCACATCCATAATATCAGGTTGTCCTTTGAAATGTTCATTAAGGCTCTACAATGGTTAATGCATTTTTTTTTAAATCTCTGTAAATATGAAGCATTTCTGATTGTCATGATTGTTCAAGACTGAGACTGTCTTTCAAACATAGTACAAGTGTAATCAAAACAGCACTCCATGAAGCCCATTTTTAATTACGTTTCTTGTGATACTGAAGCAAAGAAATCATTCAGTGTCTTCTTTTGAGTGTGTGTAATAATAAAGGGTAAGAATTAATTAATCAACAAGACTGGCCTTATTTTTCAGCATGGATTGCGACAATCCTGCTGTTCTTATTGTTCATGTGTTACTGTGTATTTTTAGTTTAAACTTTTACTTTTGTTTTATGCATTTAAGAGCAAAAGGCAGCAAAGAAATCTTGTAAGAAGTGAGATATTTTTGCCTGAGACACCAACACATTTTCATTTTTAAATGCACATTCTCTTAGATTCAATGTTGAAAAAAGAATAAATAAAGTTTAATTTTTAAGAGTTACAAGGGATAAATGGCACTGCACTCATGGAATTACCCTTTGTTGTATACACCCCTAATTGTGGCTATGATTGAACTACATCTTGCCTGTCCACAAAGGTGAAACACACCTCTTGATGAAACAAACATTTCTTTTCCATAACTAACAACTGGTTTTCTAGGAGTACAGAGCTTTCATTTATTCAACCATTTTCAGTATTCGCTTAATCCTTGTCTTAGTAGATCCTGGTAGAAGCCTATCCTGGGAATACTGGGGAAAATAAAACAGGAATGGTATCATGCAATGTACAGACAGGACCAAAGCCATGCTTGAGTAAAAGTGTGTTTCATTTTGAAATTGACAAAGTAGAAACTTTTATACGCCAGGGTAAAAATTACAGTGCAGTGAGTAGCATTGCTGCCTCACAGAGCCAGGGTCCCTGGTTTGATCCTGAGCTCGAGTTACTGTCTGTGTGAAGAGCTGCATGTTCTCCTTGTGTCCCTATTGGTTTCCTCAAGGATCTCTTGTTTTGTACCACCTCCCAAAACATTCTTGTGGGTTGATTGGAGACTGACATCCCATCCAGGGTGCATTCCCAGCTTGGATCTGGGATAAGCTCTGCAAGCACCACCACCCTGATCAGGATAAAATGCTTGCTGAAGATGAATAAATGAACAGTACACAACACTAATACAGAATATTTAGTTATTTCTATGATATTTTGGCCATTCGCACAGTGCAAATGAGTGTCATCAATGTTAATGACCTTCAGTTGTTCAATTATGTCTCCACACACATTTGCAATGGACAGACGGTGAGTTGACTATCCCATATGGCATTACTGATTACTTATATTGACCCAAAATTGTGGTGAAGGTGGTTTTCCACTCATGCAGTCACCTCACTCTCTGATGCACATCACGCTACATGCACTGTGGAGGTCAAATTTTGTAAAGTAGCACTTACTGCTCAGTAGAGAGGAAGAAAGTAAGTGTTATCTAACTGTTACAGAATCAAACATCTCTAATCTATACAAGGACACTATTCATAGATTTGGCCATGTATATTGAGAGACCTGAAAGTCTTTCTCAAAATATTCTTCCACGTTTATGGCAGTCAAGTCAAAAGTTGGAATATTTTCGTGGCTTTGCACCTATTAAAAATGTCTGCGAGCTCCTAAAGCTGGTCACGAGGTGGTGAAAAGGAAACAAGTTGACCTTTACTGGATGTGGAGGTAGTAGTTTGAAGCAAATAGTATAACACCGAGGGGACCATGAGAAAATTACCATGAAATGTGAGTACCTCTTGATTGGTGGTCTATGACTGCCTCATCATTTACAGGTTAACCAAGCAGGAGAGGAAAGATGTGAACAGTAATATCTGCCTTGACTACCTCATTGATTGACCTGTCAATAGCAGCAGAGTCTAAGCATGCAGAGGAGATAAAAGATCCTCAGCTGTGACAAGAAGTGGATCGTTACAAAAAATGGATTAATAGGAAATGAAGAACATTGATGGACCATCAATAGAATTTGCAGGTTCTTAATTTGCAGGAAGTGGGGGGAGGTAGTTACTGGTGTAGATCTCTACAGTAACCATAAGCACAACAGTTCAGTTCACCAAGAACAGCTCACTACAAGAATCACCATCATGATGGACTATGATGGATAATAAATATCAAGTAAAACTAACAAAATACAACTAACACAACAACCCTGCTATAGATATAAACCAATGTTTAAATGATACTCCTGGTAATCTAGTTACCAGGAAACATGCATTTAGCATTTAGGTATGCTGTAAATGTAAGATAAACAAGTGCAAAACAATAGGCTGCTTAATACAGAAAGGAGCATGAAGTTACTTTAAATCACCCCAAAGTCATCTAGACATCGCACAGCAAATCTCTCCAGTGAATGCTGAAGCCACAGGCAATCCCTCTCTAATGCCTATTAAAAATCCTCCTTAAAACCATGCCAGCAAACACTTCTGCCTAATTTGTGACTAATATTGGTCCCTGTTGCACCACTTTCCCCCAAACCCGCTAATTACACAGATGTCAAACCACTTGTGAGACTGACAATTCACTGCCAGTTACGGTTGGAGAGTCAGCCGTTGATGTTTCGCCTACACTATGGTAACAGCGCAGTCCATTGGTCTAATGAGAACAGCTGAGTATAATCCCTTTGAATGGAAGTAGAAACTCTTCATTCTCCCAGCAGGTTATCTCGCCTTCCTTTATGAGGGAGTGCGGTGGAAGGTCATCATGGCAAGCTAATTCAGTCTTTACTTCCTCACTCAAGCCAATTGATACAGCACTTCAAATCCAACCAGGCATCTCAGTGAGGCAGCAGGTAGCATTTCTGCCTCATAGCTCCAATGTGTTCCCTCTAAAAAAAATAAAAATAAAAAAAACATGCCAGTGACTATAAATTGCCAATAGTGTTTTCGTGCCCTATGATGGACTACCATCCTCTTCTCACCCAGAATTATTGGGACAGGCTCTGGATCCGTCATGACCCTGACCAGGATGAAGTGGTTACTGTATGTGTGGAGTTTCTGTGCATATTCTCTGGGGTTCTCTGGTTTCCCCAACCTCCAAAACAATATTCCAGTAGGTGGATTGATGGCTCTAAATTGCACCTAGTGTTTGGATGCCCTACAATGGACTGGTGTCTCACTCCGGGTGTATTCCTGCCTTGCACCCAATGTACCTAGGATGGGCTCCGGATCTGCCTCTGGATTCAGGGGCAACTGCAGATGAATGAATAAATAAATGAGTTTAATTTCAGCTGCTAGCAGCAGCAACAGTTCTGAACATAACCAGAGATTAGTTAAAGGCCTTGCTTAATTAAAAGCATCTTCAAGTCCTCTTTGTATCCCTCTTGAATCAACAAAGTTGGTTCTAAATAGAGCAATAAATCTTTTAAAGATCTCAACACCTCCGTAGCCCCCCATTCAAAATGCCTCTGCCAATTTCCACTTCTCAACGATCTTAGCAGAACGGGTAATGGGCTTTATACTTGGCTGGCAGAGCCAATTTATCCTTAAATAGGTTTCCTCAAGTGGGGTTTCTATCCATCAGTTTTTATACAAAACTCAAATGTGAACATAATAAAACTTGAATGGAAATGGCAGAAATGTAAAATATATGCCTAACTATTGCAAGCAGTCTGTCACGCTGGGCTGAGTCGAAAACATTGGCATGTTGAGAGAGAAAATACGAGAAGGGATAATGGAAACAATTACTCCAAATAAGGAAGCAGTCCCTGTATTTTACTTGAACAATAGCTTGTATATGTGAGTAATTTCACCAGTTTGTGTTACTGTTTAGGTGGGTTTGCAGTTTACTGTGTACAGGAATTTGATGTAGAGGTGAAAGGGGAAAATGATTTAGGGTGAAGTTAGTGAATGTTCACAAAGAATATTGCAGTGTTTGATTTTCACATGAATGAGGTTTCCATGGGCAACAGGGGGGGCTGCAGCAAGTAGTGAACCAGGGTCCCAGGTTTGATCCTGAGCTCTGGTTACTGTCTGTGTGGAGATCTGCATGTTCTCAGTGTCCATGTGGTTCACTTCCTGTTTCTCCGCTTTCCTCCCACCTCCCAGAAACATACCAGTAGGTGGATTGATGATTGATGATGGTGGATTGATGTGTCCTCTTCTCCAGGGTGTATTCTCTTCTCACACATAAAGTGTTCCCAGGATAGGCTCTGGATCCACTGCGGTTAGAGTTCTTACTGAAAGTGAGCGAGTGAGTGAGACTTCTATACACCTTCCAGAAATTTACATGTGCTAACACCTACAGTTCTGCCAGCATCTGCCAGCGGTTGTTTCACATCGCAGTGACTTTATCTAGGTGAACTTTGACCTGTGAATTCACAAGCCTTGTTCTTGTGAGCCAGTAGAAAGCAAGAGGTGGGGACTGTGCTCTCTTTAGTTTGTCATATATTAAAGATGCTTACTGATACTCAAATATTAAGACTTACTGATACTCAAATTTACAAATATGTCAGTTGCAAATCCAGAGTAAATATTTTCCACTACAGTTGTAGATGAAATGTTAAAATTACATGCAGCATAATATGGACATAATATTGGCAGATCTGGCATGAACTTTTGTTAACTTTATATTAAAGTATAAAGTTAGCATATAAACCTAGCTGGTTGCTAATAAATCCAAACATTTCTGTAGATTGTAGTCAAATACGAGTTCAGCCAAAATGCATGTTTTATCATTTATATGTCCACTGACATATGCTAGGGGTTTTTGTGGTAAAATTTAGTCTCTCTCTCTCTCCCTGCCTGCTAAAAATGTTGTGTGTTAGAAATATTGGCACCTACTGAAGTTTAAAACTCATATGCTTACACTCATACCCAAAGTTGCTTCATCCATAATGAGAAGCTCTGCTAAAGCATAGTGGAAATAGATTTTGTGCATAAATCATGACAGTGTGTTCTTACGTCATCTTGTTGTTTCTCTCCAGAAAATTCAACATAATCACAGTTGATCAAAGAACACAATAACTGGCATTCCTGTGAAACATTTGGATGGAAACATAACCGCTGAGTCACTGCCTGTAACATCTTTAGCTGCTACACTTGGCCGGGGAAGCTTCTCCAGCATGAATCTGGGGAACTGTTGATTTGGCTGGTGTGGACTTGGTGGCGATATAAACACGTCATATCACTGAATTCTATTTCAGTAATCCGGTAGAGGGGAAGCTGAGGAGGAAGGACAGAACAAACCAAACAGTTGTCCTTTTTGATTCACTTTCACACAGCGTGCCTTTTATATATCACAGCCCTTCAGGTTTAGAAGCCTTTGCAATGAAAGTGAAACATTTCAACATGCAGAATTCACATCAAGGTATTATTAAGCATTAAAACACACATATGCACTCATATTTTAAACTTCGTTAAATAGAAACATGCTAATATATTTTTGTGCTTTACACTTTTAGGCTCTGAAGAGATTGAAGCAACGGACCTTCATACTGTTCAGTTACATTTTTAAATGAATGCGTGAATAAATGAATGAATTTATAAATGAATAAATGAAATTTTTAAGTGGAATAACAAATGAAATAATAAATGGATATTTCATCACAAGAGCCTTCAGAAACTGCATAGTTACTTTAGCCAGCTTGCTCTCTCAACTCCATATAAATTAAATTTTCCATTTACCATCAACACTGTAATAACGTCTGCTTCGAATTCAGATTTTCTAAAGATTTGCTGATTTTCTTCATCCTCAAGTGTGTATATTGTTAAATACATATCAATAAGCCATAAATTACTAAGCACGCTCACAGCTGATTTACATTTTCACAAAATGCCATAAAATGCAAAGAGAGCTGAAAACATGAAGACCAAATGGTGAAAGAGTGAGAGTGTACTTATTCATAAATTAAAAAAAAAAAACTCAGGAGAGAAATGTAGGCCATGAGCACTTTTTCCAAACTAAGTGGATTTTCTTGAACGCCACGTTCCTTGTGCAAATGTTCCTGTGAATGATTTACAAATATAGTAATAAATTCGTACCCAGCATGTGACAGATGTGGTAAATGTAGTGTTTGTGAGTATAGATGGCGAATTTACATCTACATGAATTACAGATATGAGGCAGATTTGGGCCCGAGCTACAACATGAGCTCACTCAAATGAAATTTAAATTTGATTTTATGAGTGTCAAGCTGTGCACGCCATCATTCTGTTAGACTTTCACATGTGGAAATGCCAGGGAAGGAGAATGCCATCTTTCTATTTGTCATGTCATGTGATGCATTTGCAGTCACAAAGGATGAATTGTCCTTACCTGTGCTTTGGAAATATCTTCTCTTCAGCAGGGAGCTGGTGTGTCTCCTTTTACCTGAAAACTACAATAAAAAGGACATAGATATGGTGACATTTCAGTGCAAAAAAAAAAAAAAAATTACAACTTTTGTCTTTGCTAGTCATCTTTTCTACCTCTTCCCACTCCTGAGTATGAGCATTTGGATAAAGAACATCATTCCTGCCGTGGTGTGTAAAGACGTAAAGAAATGTCAAGTGATAATTAAGTAAAACCACAGCAGGAAGTAGAGCTTGCATCCTGCGATTAAAGAAGGGATGTGATTAATTAATACAAGCAAGTCCTTGCCTCACCTTGTGACCCCTGGCATGTCAGCTCACTCTCACAGTTGCACATTTGCACAACTTAATTTATGATAAAATAACAAAATGTTACATAGGTCAAGGTTAATGCTTGAATACCTATTCATATGACTTTATTCATATAAAATCCATCCACAAGATCCTCGGCCATTTGAGTTCGTACAAACGTCAATGACTGGGTCATAGCAAATGATGTCTTTTAGCATTCATGTGAAGTTCAAAACAAAGCTGTACAGTTAAAAAGCATCAGGAAATAAATTAAACTGAAAGAAATGTAAAAATGCAGTGATGTTTATCTTCTTAGAACAAGGCTTACTCAGAAAATCCTTACAGTCATACACAATAAAACATCAAGGTTTTTTTTAATTTTTAATTTAAAAAAGGATAAATAAAAAAAATAAAATCCTATTAGCTGTACAACTAGCTTATTTAAATGTTGCTTTGATGTTTTGTGTCCTGCTGTCCTCAGTATTACAAATGACTCCTTACAGACTGGGGTTGTTCCAGCAGCATTTAAGATTGTTGCTGTAACCCCTGTACCTAAAAAAAAGAAAATGTTGCACCGGATGACTTAAATAACTTTCGTCCTATTTCAAATCTCCCGTTTTTGGCAAAATTACTTGAGCGTATTGTTGCCTCTCATTTTTGTAATCATCTCGTAGTTAATAACCTTTTTGAACCTCTTCAGTCGGGTTTTTGTAAATTGCACAGTACTGAGACGGCTTTGGTCAAAGTCACCAATGATTCGTTGATGGCTTCTGACTCTGGTGCAACATCTATTCTTATTCTTCTTGACCTAAGAGCCGCTTTTGATACTGTTGATCACAGTCTATTACTTACTCGTCTTGAAAGAGTGTTTGGTGTGTCTGGGGCTGCCTTGAAGTGGCTGAGGTCTTATTTTACTGACTGCTCCCAGTTTGTTTCTATGGGTGGTTATAGGTCCGAGATTAGCTCTGTCTCCACTGGTGTTCCTCAGGGGTCGGTTTTAGGCCCTTTACTTTTCAACATTTATTTGTCACCTTTAGGCCACCTTTTGAGATCGCTCGGCCTTCATTATCATTTTTATGCTGACGATACACAGATTTATATACATTCAAAACCTCATGAGCGCCTCGACGTTGCTTATTTTTCTGACTGGTGATGAACCTGAAGTTATGCTCATTGGTTCCCGTTATCAAATTTCTAAAGTTGGTTCTCTGTCCCTGACTCTTGATGGCTCTGTTTTGGAAATCCAGAGTCGAGTGAGGAACCTTGGAGTTATTTTTGATGCAAATCTGTCTTTTGATTCTTTTGTCCAGAGTACCGTTAAAACCTCTTTTTTCCACCTCAGAAATATCACAAGATTGCGTCCTATGTTAAATTTTACAGTCGCGGAAATGCTGATAAATTCCTTTGCCGTCTCACGGTTTGACTATTGTAACGCCCTTTTAGCCGGAGTTTCTTAATCTACACTCAACAAGTTGCAATATGTGCAAAATTCAGCCGCCAGGATTTTAACTGGGACTAGGATTGGCAGTCATATTACTCCAGTGTTAGAATCCTTGCATTGGCTCCCGGTCAGGTTTAGAGCTGATTTTAAAATTATGATGCTTACTTTTAAAGCATTGCATGGCCTGGCACCACATTACCTTACAGAATTGTTACATCCGTACACTCCTAATCGTAGATCGCGCTCCTCTCAGTCAAACTTGCTGGTTGTTCCTCAAACGCGTCTACGCGGTGATAGGGCTTTTTCTTCCTATGCTCCTGTCCTTTGGAATTCTCTGCCTCTTGAACTTAGGGAAGTTCAGAATTACGATATTTTTAAAGTTCAATTTAAGACATACTTTTGTAAACTTGCATTTGCTTGTTGATTTTGTATTGTTTTATTGTATTGTTTATATTGTGTGCAGCGCTTTGAGAAGCTGCTTTTAAAGGCGCTTTATAAAATAAAGTTTACTATTATTATTAACTGTATTCAGACTATGATGCATGGCAACAAACACATAAGAACTTACACGCTTGACTACATGTGGTGGAATAAAACATTGTGTTTCATGCTGTTATAGGAAAATAATTAACACTAATAATTAATGGTGTGATGAATCAGAGTTATATTTATAACGTTTTTTTATTATAGTTATTAATTATTATAGTTATAATTTTTTTTTATTAATTGAAAAAATGACAGGTCCTACATAGTTACGTGTACTGTTGTGGAATATCTGCACTTAATTCCTATTCTTATTTATGTGGAAGCCACGTTTGAAGTTAATAAGACAAAATATGCAGCTTGTCACTAATGACTTTCAGAGTTGTACTTTGGACTACTTGGACTAAGCCTGAAATTCATTTATATATACTAGACACGGTGCCTCCAGGAAGTATTCACCTACCCAGTGATTATAACAGATTTAAGTATATTAGAATGGCATTTTTTTTCCTGCTCATTTTAAAGTGACTCTGTACAGAAATATAATTAAATAAATTATTTAGTTGTGTTCAGAATAAAAAAAAAGAATTAGGACTCTAAAAGCTGCACAGCTGAGCAGTATTCACCCCCCCCCCCCCTTTCTTTTAGCAATCTAAATTAGGACTAATATTTAATTTTCAAGAGCTCATACTAAACATATTAAACAGGGTGAACCTGTGTTCATTTTAAATCCATGTGTCCAGTTGCATGCTTGCACAATAAATACCTTTGACATTGGGAGGTTTCACAGCTCAAATGGCAGATCAGATCAGATCAGTCCTGCTGTCATAAAGGTCAAGTAACTGGCCATGAAGCTTCAAGATGAAGCTGTTAGGAGGAAAAAAGCTGAGTGGAAAAAAAATATGGCACAACCAAAACAGTACAAAGATAAGGCCAAACTGAGCACTCGGGGAAGAAGGGCAATTGTCAGAGAAGTGTCTAAGAGTCCAGATAAGACAGAGCTCACTGTTACAGTGGCCAGAAGGAAGCCGCTTCTGAGAAATTCTGAGAAAGGCCACTTCTGAGTGCTTTCAGAAAAAAGGTTTTGTGGTCTGATGAGACTAAAATTTAACCGTTTGTTGTAAAGGTAAAGTATAATCGTTTAGATCAAACCAAAGCATAATGTGCAGCCCAACACCCAGGTAACATCTTCCTATGAGCAAACACGGTGGTGGTAGCATCATGCATTAGGGCTGCTTTTCAGCAGGAGGAACTGGAAAACTTATGGAGCAAAATATAAGCAAATTATTGAGGGGAGCCTGCTCCAGTCATCCAGACATCTGCATTTGCATCTCCATTGAGGCGAAAATACTGTAGACTTAAGCCTTAAATCTGATTGAAAATCTGTGGTATGAACCAGAACATTGCTGTCCATTCTCCAGAGACACATCTCTCCAGAGACATTCTCCAAAGACACATCTGAGATGCTGTTTGCTCCAAAAGGACAATACACACTGAGGGGGTGAATATTCATCAATTAAACAGTTTTACATTTCCAAATAATTCTGAGGACATCTAAATCCCATCCTGATATGCTTAAATTTGATATTGTAATACAGAAAAAAAAGAGAAGTATTCATTTGGTAATCACACACACACAAACACACACACAGTCTCCTCTGAAGGCATTGGTCAATTCTCTTTTTTTGTGCTATACACTGAAGACATTTGGGTTTGAGATCAAAAGATGAATGACACAATAGATCAGAATTTCTTTTCTTTTTAATATTTGCTTGCATATCCCTTGCTTGCAATAACTGCATCAAGCTGGCAAGCCACTGACATCACCAAACTGTTGCATTTTTCTTTTGTGGTGCTTTTCCGGGATTGTAGCACAGCTTCTTGTTGTTGTTGGTTCCTTCAGTTTCCTCTTCAGGAGGTGAAATGCTGCTCATTTGTGTTAAGGTCTGGTGATTGACTTGGCCAGTCTAAAACCTTTCACGTTTCCCCTGATGGAGTCCTTTGTTCTGTTAGCAGTGTGTTTTGGGTCGTTGTCTTGCTGCATGATGAAGTTCCCTCCCAATTAGATCTGATGCATTTCTCTGTAAATTAGCAGACAGAATGTTTCTGTAGACTGTCGGCTGCTACCAAAGATTAGTGAGCCAGTTCCTGAAGCAGCCATGCAAGCCTAAGCCATGAAGCTACCTCCACCATGCTTGAGCGAAGAGCTCATATGTTTCGGATCGTGAGCAGATCCTTTCTTTCTCCACACTTTGGCCTTTCCATCACTTTGGTAGAGGTTAATCTCGGTCCCAGAACTTTTGTGGCTCATCTCTGCATTTCTTTGCGAAATCCAATCTTCTGATTCTTACTGCTGAGGAGTGGTTTGCATCAGTGGTTTCTTTCTTTTTCAGGACATTCAAAATTGTTGCATTGGCTACGCCCAGGGCTCTGATCGATTTTCCCTTTTTCTCTCAGCTTCAAAATGGCTTGCTTTTCTAACATAGACAGCTCTCTGGTCTTCATATTGGCTTATCCTTTTTAACAACAAATGCAGTCTTCACAGGCGAAACCCAGGGCTCAAACCAAGAGTAGCCATTCAGAGCAATTAAATGTTTAAAGAATCAATCTAACAGGGCACACCTGGGCAACAAGAAACACCTGTCTGTCACATGTTCCAATATTTTTGATCACTTGAAAAATGGGTGGGTTCGAACAAAAGGTGTCATGTTCTAAGTTGCTTAATAGATGTAGATGTAAATATCAGGAAATAAAAGCTGGAATTCTGATCCATCGTCTTATATTCGTCTAATGATCTCAAACCCAAATGTCTTCGGTGTATAGCAAAAAAAAAAAAAAAAAAAAAAAAAAAGATTGGCCTTGCTGATGCAATACTAAAATTTGTAATAGAGGAATCCGAAAAGGCCAAACAGTGCTGAGTGGCTTTGAATTATATGAAAGAGTTGGCAAGACTTTTCAAGATAAACACTGACTGAGTGTTTGTTTAAGTACTGAAGAGAGATTATAGTTGATAGAAGACAGGTGAGTGATTAATCACTACTCTGTTAATTGCCATCTCTGATGTTGGGGCTTGGAATTGTCTCAGAGAATCCTCAGTTTTCTTCCACTCTCGGTTATTATGCACAGCCTCTACTTAAGACATTTTAAAGCATTTTATCAATGCTTATGGAAATGTTTTTGTGGCCCCTAATGGCCTCTTCTTGGTTCATTTAGCACACAATGTGGAAGTTTAAGTTATTTAGACTCCATCACCACTTTTCCATTTAAAAGCTATTCGCAAGGCAAAGACGTATTTATTACATATTTATTCACATAGCACAGCTTCATACACACAGTCATTCAGAGTGCTTTACAAAAGTGTGAAAAGGAAATTACATTAATTAAACCTGAACTGCAGACGTGTGACACCGTGTGAATAAGATGTAATAAATAAAACCACATGGAAACTTAACATGCGAATGTAAAAAAAAGGTAAGTTTTTTTTTTTTTATCACATGAAAATAATGAATCATTTAAAAAAAAAAGGATCATGTGAAAATGATTGAATCATGTGTAAGAATTGTGAAAATAAACATCTCACGTGCAAAAAAAAAATCACATGAAAAATCACGTAAAATAAATATGTGAAAATAAATGAATTGTGTACAAAATACCATGGAAATAAATAAATCATGTTAACAATTACAAGTGAAAATAAATGAATTATATGTATATAAAAAAAACCTCAGACATGAATCATGAAAAGAAAATCATGTGAAAATAAATTAAATCATTTGTATAAAAAAATCACACATGGAACATGTGAAACACCTCATGTGGAAGTAAATGAATCATGCAGAGTAAAAGTCATGTGTAAAGATAAATGAACTGTGTAGTAAAATCATTTCATGTGAATATAAAGGAATTTGTAAAATAATAATAATAATAATAATAATAATAAGCATATAGAAACATGAATGATTTGTATTAAAAAATGTTGAAATAGTAAAAAAAAAAAAAAACAGACAATATGTGTAAAAAATCTTTTAAAAAAATGGTAATTTAACTAGGAAAGGACAGAGAATTAGGAATTGGTCTGTGAATATCAGATTCTGGAAGGTTTTTATTTTCATCACTAGGCTTTGTGTAATAACTCATTTTTCACTCGCTTTGTCTAGTTGACCAGACGATTAGCTGAATAGACGATTAGCTGCCCAGACGATTAGCTGAATAGACGATTAGCTGCCCAGACGATTAGCTGAATAGACGATTAGCTGCCCAGACGATTAGCTGACCAGACCTTACTGAGCTGAGATGTCTGTAAGCAATTATTGTTATTTCTAACCATTTAGTGATTTATAAACAAGACTTAATAAAAGAGCTTCCACTTGCTTGAATGCTTTCTCTTCCTCTTCTCTTCTTTTCCTATCACTCACCATGACACTGCGATTCTGCATAAACACATTGACCTCAATCTGAACTCTGGGAATGCTAAATCTTGTCCTCGTTCACCCCTCTAACACTCATTTCTCCTCCATAACTACTTCAATTGCACGACATCCCAGCGTCTGTTTGCTGTATCACACCAATTTAAACCGGTGCTGTGCAATTATGCAAAGATCCAGAGAGTGGAAATCACAAATTAGATCCTATGCCAAAGCCATCATTTGCTTGTTGTTGGGGGAAAAAAAAAAGAAAAAGAAAAAGCCTTAAGGCATCAACAGCAAATCTCTCACCATTATGGAGCGCATGAAAAAAATAATGGACTAAGATTTCTTTTTGTTTCTTTCCTGTTATGATGCTTTTGATGGTTATAATAACTGTAGATGCAGATGTTCATGCTCAGGATGATGACAGCAACATTATCGACCGTGAGAATCATGGCCACTTCATGTAATGAGCTGAGCTTTGGATGTTCTGCGGGCAGCAGTTACATTTATAATTTCCACATGATGTCTAAAATGAAGCGTCTTGTAAGAAAAGCCCATGTTCCATCATCACTGTGCTGGTTTTATTTCTCTCCCTCTCTGCCAGAGTCATGTACGCCCCTATGCAAATGACTCATTATGTGAATGTTTCTAAAAATGAGGCTGTTGGCTTACAGCAAATAAAACCCAAGACATGGGGATTATTACACGATGAGCTGGCTTACTTGTTCAACATGCTGCGAGGTAGCAGGAACAATGTAATTTATTTATTTTCACGTGATTTCAAAAATGTATATGATTCGTTTAACTTCGTAGTTGATTTTTACTTGAATCATATTGATTTTTGCACGTGCTTTGTTCCTTTTCACATGCAATTTTTTACATGATTCATTTACATACGCCTTGCAGAATCTGAAAAATGTTAATAATTAAAAAAAAAAAAAAGACATCATAAAATTTGCATTTTGTTTTTTATTTCGTTCTGCCCTGAATAAGCTATTTCACATAGCGGATGTTTACATCTAGTCCTTAAGACACAATAATAACTAAATTTACACAAATGACCCAGTTCAAAAGTTTACATACGCTTGATTCTTAATACTGTGTGTGTTACCTGGATGATCAAATACTGTTTTTCTGTTTTGTGATAGTTGTTCATGAGGCCCTTGTTTGTCCTGAGCAGTTAGACTGCGCACTGTTCTTCAGAAAAATCCTCCAGGTCCTGCACCTTCTCTGCTTTTCCGGCATCTTCTGAATAATTGACCCCTTTCCAACAGCAGCTATATGATGCTGAGATCCATCTTTTCACACTGAGGACATCTGAGGGAGTCGTACACAACTATTACAAAAGGTGCAAACCTTCACTGATGCTTAAGAAGGAGACATGATACATTAAGACCCAGGGGGGTGTAAACTTTTGAACAGGATGATTGGTGAAAATTGTTACTCTGACTTTTTTGATATTTACACTCAAATCATTTATTTTCATATGTGTCATATTTCTTTGAATCATATATTGATTTTTACACATGCTTTATTTATTTTCACGTGATTTTTTTACATGATTCATTTATTTTCACTTATGATATATAAAAATTATGATTCATTTATTTTTGCATTTGATTTTTATTTATATTGATTTACACTGATTTTCACTTGACTCATTGATTTCCACATGTGATTTTTGATGATTTTAACACATTATTCATTTATTGTGACATAATTCATCTAGTGATATTTACACTCATTTGATTTGTTTTTTTTTTTTTTTACACTTGACTCATTTATTTTCTAAAGTGATACACATGACATGCGATTTTTTTCACATGATCTTTTTTTTTTCATATGTGATTTCTACACATTTTATGTTTCTAGACAATTCATGTTTACTCGAGTTTACATTCATCTAGTACTTTTGAGTTTTACTCACTTTATTTTCCAACATCGCTCCATTTTTCTATAATCGTATATATTTAAAAACATGAGTTTTTTTTAGCATCACATGGCTTCGAGGAGTCGATCTAAATTCCTAACAAATAGAAACATTAACAGATCTGACAGAGAGAATCGGACCTAATGCTCATCGCTGTCATCTCTCTGCTGCTACATACACTTCGCATTTATCACCGCAGTTTGTCTGAAGCTCGTAACTCAGAATTTCCGACCTCTGACTAAGAAAAACTAAAGACAACATGGAATTCTTACTCAGGATGTTCTCCTCAACCCTGAGTCCAGCACATGATCTCAAATCAACATGGCTGCCTACAGCATCAACAATAAACAAAGTCAAGTAGGGCATCTTCATTTTAAAATGAGTTATACTGTACATACAAGTATCGGCTTCAGATAAAAGCATACAGACATATTTGCTAGTCAAATCTATAACTATACTGACTATACAGTTCACTGTTTGGAGGAGGAAAATATACATCACTCATATCACTAACGTTAGCTGGCTAGCTTGTTGCTAACAAAAGACAAACATGGAAGCATGCCGCGTTTTTGCCCCGCTTTCCTGAAATTTCCTGACTCCTCTTCCGTAATAAGTCAAACACAGCACTAGATATTAGCATTCAGCTAGTTATGATCATGCTAGCTAACATTTGAGAGATGAGGAATAATGCTGTTGTGAATCTTATCTAATGCTTTTCTTGGTTCCTGGGTTAAAGCGTGAGAGAACTAAAATCAGTGTGATGTGTAATTGAGGCAGAAATCTTGTTTTCTTTTGTAAATATTTCTTCTACTTTTACTTTTAGCATCTATCTATCTATCTATCTATCTATCTATCTATCTATCTATCTATCTATCATATTTTAAGTAAAAATAAGTGTTTATACTTCTGAAGTAACTTGAGTGAAGAATTTGAAGCTGTATTTCAGCTTTTACCAGGTGATTTATTTCGTTGAATAATCGCACTTTCACTCGAGTAAATAACTTGAGTATAACGTTAAGTGTTTAAATGTGCTGCATATGCATGGGCTGTTTATTTCAGTTTATCTAAATGTACCTGATGGTCTGGCATTTGATGATAATCTGCAATAACCCATGTTTTCATAATCCCCAAGTAAATCCTGAGGCCAAGGGTACCGAGCGATAGCGTGGAGACAATTCTGTTTGTTTAAGCTGTGAACATGGGGACTTTCAAGCATGCAGATACACAAGCAGTGTGTTTAGTGAACTAACTCGGGAAAAAAAATAAGCTTCTGCAAGGCCTTCCCTTAGAGAAAAATCACCATACATTTTACACATGAACATATTTTTATATTATATGCTTTGAACCAGGTATTCCCTGAAAATTGCACGTTGGAATCAATAGAAAAACATGAATCATATATAAAAGATTACATACAGTCAGGTCCACAAATGTTTGGACAAAGTTATTGCTATTTTAGCTGTCTACGTCGGTATGTAAGAATTTGCAGTAGTAGAAACGACAACTTATGATTGTAATTTGTCAGAATAGGTGTGTGTGTGTGTGTGTGTGTGTGTGTGTGCTTGTGCATTCACTTTTTAATTTCAACACCAATATACTGTAGTCGAGAACTAAAATAACAATAACTTTGTCATTTTCCAAATGTTTTGGACCTGACTCTCTTTAAATAAACTATTTGTAAAAAAGAAAATCACATGTAGAAATAAATGAATAATTTGTAAAATAATAATAATAATAATAATAATAATAATAATAATAATATATGAAAAATAAGCGAATTTAAATAAATGAAACACCAAATGATTAAAATAGATTATAACTAAGTGAAATTATTTAAAATAAATGAATCATTTTTTTAAAAAATCACGTGAAAATAACTGAATTAAATATAGAAAAGTCACATGATCAAAAATAAGTCATGTAATAAAATTCATGTGAAAACGAATAATACGAAAAATAAATAACACACTACATGTAAAAAATGTGTGATACAAACATAAAATTTCATAAAAGTGTTTTACATGTGAAAATAAATGAATCAGATTGATGATTAATAAATCATGTGACCAGTAAAAAAAAAAAAAAAAAAAATGAATGCGGTACATGTGGAAATGATGGAAAAACCTCTCATGATTTTTAAATGAATCACGTTCCCTTATGACCAACAAGTATACTTACTATTTCTGTGATACACATCTGATGAGTTCTTCAGGTTTCCAAGGAGAATTAAAGTATACAGAACCTGAAGTACTCAGGAAATACACCAATTTCCAAGAAAGGCTGAATGTGGAATACACTTACCACTGCCTGTATATTCAAACTAAAGCACAGGGTTTTGCGTCATTAGTGAAATAGACGAGATCTGGAAAGTGGGCTGTGACATCATCATTTCATTATTTTACTCCTGCCTCAAAACATGCATCTCATTAGTCCAAACAGATTTAGCACAAAGTGTACATCAATGCCTATTATCCATCAAGTCTGTTAAATGGAGTTGACTTCTGGATTCGGACTGGTCAGAAGATGCTCATTATTTTCCTTTAACAGCAGCTCTGACAGTAGTGCAGCTGCAAATCACAGGTTTATATACATTATATATATAGGTTCTAATACATTATAGGTTCTACAGTAACAGCTCTGCTATTATCAGTGTAGTACAAGTCACAGGGACTCGTACTCCACTGATAATAAACTCAATAAACATTGATATGGTGAAGTTTCAACTCTTAACCACATAAACCTGAATGCTAACTGGCTTTAATTATTTTCAAGTGAAGTTTAATTGTTTAACGAGGGAGGGTGTGACTTAAAGTGATTAACACCTTCTATAAGGTGTGCATACTTAATGGAAGCTTCTCTACCTCAGGAAAATGGGCCGAAAAAGAGATTTAACTGAAATTGAAAATTTGAAAATTGTAAAATGCCTTTCAGAGGGATGCAGCACACTGCAGATTGCAAAATTTGCACACATTGAGGTGTGACCACAGGACAATCCTACGCTTTGTTATGAATACTCAACAGGGTTGCAAAAAACGTGAGGAGAAGAAAAGGTACAAGTTGACTCCAAAAGACTTAAGAAGAATAAAATGTGAGGTTTCCAGGAACCTTTTAGCCTCCAGGGCAACCGCAACCTTCCAGGAGTGTCCAGACGTACAAGATGTCGAGTGCTCAGAGACATAGCTAAGGTAAGGAAGGCTGAAACACGACTACCACTGAATAAGACTCACAAACCGAAGCGTCATGACTGGGCCAAGAAATACCTGAAGACAGATTTCTCAAAAGTTTTATGGACAGAGGAAATGAGAGTGCCTCTAGATGGACTAGATGTGTGAGCCTGTGGGTGGATCACTAATAAGCACAGAGTAGATAGGAACTGCTGTGGGCTGGTATCATTAATGATGAGCTGGTTGGACATTTTCAGGTTGAAGATGGCCTGAAAATCAACTCCCAAACCTACTGCCAGTTTTGCCTACTGACACCTTCTTAAAGCAGTGGCACAGGAAGAAGTCAGCAACATTCAAGAAGGCCATGATCTTTATGCAGGACAATGCTCCATCGCATACGTCAAGATGACAGAATGATGACCTGGCCCCTTTCCTCACCTGACTTAATAAATCCTATTGACTACTACCGGGCCATTCTCAAGTGTGAGATTTACAATGAGGGAAGACAATTCACCTCTTTGAACAGCATTTGGGAGGCTGTGGTGGCTGCCTCAGCTAAAATTGATCATGAACACATCAAGAAACTGACAGATTCATTGGATGGAAGGCTCATGGCGGTTACTGAAAAGAACGGTGGCTATATTCTTCACTGAATAGTTCTGAAGAGCCAAAACTGTGTTTTGTTAGTTGTTATGTTAATTTATGCTAGTTATTATAAACAGGTGAAAAAAATGATTTGAAATTTAGTTGCCTAATAATTGTGCACACAACAAAAAGGTGCTGTCAGGTGACAAGGGCTGTCATTCCTTTTCAAAATTGCTTTTGGATTTTATGCTACACTATACAATAAGATTTCAGATGATATCAGATGATATTCTTTCACCCACAGTCCAGACATCTTGCTTCCACAGTCTTACATCCAGCACACAAAACAAAGATGTGCACAATACTGTACAAAACAATGCACGATAATATACAATAAATCTAACAAAATCCAATAGCTGAAATTCCAGATTGCATTGGAGGCAGCAAAATGGTATTTAGATCCACTGATCCATCCTTGAAATGACACGGCAGCCAAAGGGAATAAAAAAAGGAGAGAAAGAAAACCATACAGTGGCACAGAACTGTCAGTCATCGGTCTCTAGTGGCGTGTGTGCCTCAATCACGAGAAACTGATAGGAAATTATGAAAGTGACAGATCAGGTTGCCTGGTTACACGCCAGCTGCTGCAGCAACAAACGGGGCATGAAGACATTATGAAATCAATCGCAATAATGAAGAGATGCTCAGAAATCAGACACATGAATGTGTTCATATTTTAGAGCATTCAGAGTGAATAACCTTGAAGCTTTCTTTTTTTTTTTAACCTTTTTGTGTACAGTACATCAATAAAATATGCACTACATATAAATGACATAATTCTCCAACTCATGACATTGATCTACAGTGTCTCTGTTGCTAATTCCTGAGAGTACTTTTGCTTCTAAAGCACATTACCTGAGAGTACTTTTGCTTCTAACAGCACACAAAAGTGCCCTCAAGGCTGATCTTTAGACATTGAAACTAGGATGACAATTGATAAAAGAGTTGTATCAGATATACAGGTTCCAGGTAAGAAAGGAATTTCATGTATGTGTCAAAGAGGCTCCAGAGTAAAAGCTTTATGATAAGATATAATGAAGAATTAATTTAATATCAAACTCCGTGTACGAGTCTCAGCCTCCTCTCTTTACACCAACATCAAAAACCTAAACCAGTTCTTCGGCGAACATCCGTGCTTCTTTAATATTGATTTTTTTTAACACTCAGTTGTGCCACTCTCTTGGTATTTAGTCAGGAAAAATCAGGGGAATGTCAGAGAATATCCTTTTTTTTTAATATAAT
The DNA here is from genome assembly GCA_037576675.1 of Pangasius sanitwongsei. Taxonomy (NCBI): domain Eukaryota; kingdom Metazoa; phylum Chordata; class Actinopteri; order Siluriformes; family Pangasiidae; genus Pangasius; species Pangasius sanitwongsei. Next base: position 21,451,466 of record CM075019.1, on the reverse strand, counting down.
GAACGAGACCTTTTTAATTACTGACTGAGTGTAAACTTTGTTCAGGGATGTGAGCACAGAAAAAAAAAAACTGTTCAGGTAAATTAATTTTACATTAGTTATTGTCTCGCCCCCAGCATAGCAGGCGCTCCAGTGCATTTTAATAAATGAATATGAATATGAATATGCATGAATATGCAGATAAACAGAACACTGCGACCTTAGACTGTACCTTCATTCCTTTCTCATGTCTATAGAGCTATGCATCATTTATAGAGATGTCATAAATGTCATTAGAGTATTATTATTATTCTCTTTTACAGAAATTCTCTTCTTATAGAGAACATTGTGATATTAATTAAGTGCTGTCAATGGATTTAATATCACAGATGGGACATTAAATACAATTTAACATTATGTTCTTGTACTTTTTTGCAGGAGGCTTGTTTGACTTAAGAAAGTATGAAATGGCATCTACTCTGTACTGTATATTAATTCCTAACATTACACCTGACTGTCATGAGTGGAATGACGATAAATCTGAAATTAACCTGGCTTCACTTAACCTGTTCTGACTTGAGGTGACTTGACTTAATTTGACTTCACTTGATGTGACATGACATGTTGTGATGTGACATGATGTGACGATATAAGACTTGACTTGTCCTCGTTCGACCTGACTTGATCCGACTTGACTTTATTTGCCATGACCTGACTTGACTGACCTGACTTGACTTCACTTGACTTGATGTCACTTGACTTGATGTCACTTGACTTGGCCCGGCTTAAATTGCCTTGATTGCATTTGCCTTGTCCTGACCTGTCTCAACTTTCACTTCACTTCACTTGGCCTGGCTTGAATTGATTTGACTTGATCTGACGTGCCTTTCTTGACTTGACCTGACCCGACCTGACCTGGTCTGTCCTGACTTTACCACATTACACTTGACTTGAGATGATTTGACTTTCCTGACATGATGTGACTTGAATTTCTTTGCCATGACCTGATTTGACTTGATTTGGCCTGGCCTGAACTGACTTAATCTGTCTTGACTTGAATTGACTTTATATGCCCTAATCTCACTTGACTTGACTTGAACTGGCCTGAACTGTCTTTACCTGAATTGACTAGCCCAACTTGTCTCAACTTGCCTTTCACTCGACTTGACTTGGCCTGGTCTGTTCTGTCCTGACCTCAGTTGACTTGAATTGAATTGACTTGACTTGACTTGACTTGATGTGGCACGACATGATGTGACTTGATGTGTCCTGGCCTGGCCTCACTTCATTTGCCATGACCTGATTTGACTTGACCTGGCCTATAAAGACTGACTAGGTCTGACTTGGCCTGTCCTGACCTGACCTCACTTACTTGACTTTAGCTAATAAGTCATCAAATGGTCCAGTTAAAAAAGAAAAACAAAAACAAACATATCTCCTGTTTTACATCTCCTTTTTTTTTCATACCCTCAGACCACAATGTGTCTGCATTTCAACATGGTGCATGACTCAATTTGTATGAAAAGTTACGAAGATTAAGTTAGGTTAAAAAATGTATTTATTTGTATTAAATTAATTATAAAATAGGGCATCATTTCCTTTTTTTCACCCAGAAACCACTCAGGATGCAAATACACACATAACCAAATAAAAGACTTTTATGTCCCACATTGTCTTTTTCATCCATCAGCTGGGCTTTTTTGATTGAGCTCTCCATCGAGGTGCTTCGTCCAGGCCTTTCAGCAGAGGTTTGTTTAACTTTTTTAATGAAAAGACGGATGAGTCAGATCAGATCAGCTCTCAGTATAGAAGAAGGCTGTGAACTGCAAGCCAGGATGCTGTTTTCCTTCTGCTTCTCTGTCTTCCCCATTACAGCCCTTAGGTTATTTTATTTTTAGAGGAAAACCACAGCAGTAATCAGGCTCTCAGCTGGGTGTCGGTGGTTCTGTCGTCTGGCTCTGTCAACCGGATGACTGACATTTGAGTATTTCCTAATGGAAAGGTCTCGAAGCTGTGCGTCATTAAACTTGGAGATTCTCTCACTCCACGTATTCCGGCTAGTCAAACTGCAAGACTCAGGTGCTCATGGTGAAAGACAGAATTAAACCAGCAGCTCTCTTTTTCTCTCCGGCAAGAAGATGGTTATGGTGAAGCAATTATTAAAACTCCTCTCACACTTATTATTTTACCTGTCAGTTTCTCTAACCTACACTGACATTCTTCGACCATATAGATATGTCAAATGATTATGTTGGAAAACAATTGCACACAATGACAACATGGCTGAAAAAAGAAAATTAATTTGTTTTATACCAGCATTGACATTAGTGCTGCTGCAAATCACAGGTTTATATTAATGTGCTCGTTCTAATGTGTTATCGTTTCTATAGTAATAACTTATAACACAGGGATTTGTACGGTGGACCCTCTGCATAATTAAGTCTAATTATAAACTGATTTAAACAATGTGTTATATAGAATATAGAATCATTGATACAGTGAAATTCTCTGTTTATTTAACATTTATGGAAGGAGACTTTCTCTTTGCAAAGTCGGTAAGCTTTCTGCAGTAGGAAAGTACTTTTTGCTCTCTGTTTTCTCAGTAACATGACAAGCGGTGTTTTCTTTTGCCTTATAAACCCATATAGAGAAAAAAGAGAGGTTGGTGAGGGAATGATTGTTTCATAGTTGCTTTGACGTAAGTGATAACAGTAACTATCTTGTTTCTCAGACGTTCCACAACATTGAACGCAATTATAAATGGATAAAAAGTATTACATATCATTTTATTAATTAATAAAAAATGTAGTTTTGTTTATCAATTGTCATTGATTATTTTCCTATTACAGCATGACACATTGTGTTTTACTCCTTACTTATTACCTTAACTCTCAAAGTGCATACACCATCCAGACCAACTGTGGTGTAAAACATGCATAGCATCATCATTATGTTAAAAAATGAACCTGTTTAGTTTTATTTTGTGTTTAAAATGCTCGAAAAGTCAGTATGTTGTCAGCATGTTTCTTTGGAGATTCAGCTTAGCTTATACAGCTGCCTTCATTTCACATGAAAATTTTTTGTGAGTGGTGTAAATGGTCACATGATCAAAGAGATTTATTTAAATAATGTACCTGATAAAGAACATGTCAAGATGGGGAATTATTGAAATACAGGTCAGTGGTAACACTTTCACTACCGCTGAAAAGGAAAACTCACTCACTCCTGGCAGGTCTGCCTCTGAGCGCCATTCGTCCTCTGCAACTGATTCAAAATGCAGCTGCACGATTGGTT